>APFE031029516.1:12099-121320 GCA_000404065.3 Pinus taeda
TACCTTCTCTTTTGGTCTCCTCATAATATGAAGGTAGGCTCCTTGCCTCACTTGCCATGAAACTTCACTGCTACCTTTAAGTTGCACCGCCATCCGACTGAGTTCACTAGTCACTTTCCAAAGAAGTAATATTTGTTGTAGCCCTCGTGCTAGAACTAGGAGGGTTCATCCTGTCCCCCCAATCCAATTCACATGCAATGTGGCTTTCTACATGCGTCAGGCGGGAGTCAACTCTATCTAAGCAAAACCATTGATTCTTGAGCATTCTCTTAATATCCTCTAGAGATGAAAAATATTGTACTTCTCAAATTACTTATCCTTCAGGACCAGGCCTAAAAATGTCTACATTTGCCAATGTAGAACCATTGAGTTCAAATAATGGGCCTAATATACAGCTTGAGTGGGCCTAATAGTTAAGAGCATGTGTTTCCTCCTAAGGGGTCACAGGTTCAAAACTAGAGAGGGGTAGAGTATGTATGCCTTCGTAGACTTAGCAGTCAAATCGCTGCGCGGAGGTGGGTCCCTTGTCCCACAAACAAGGGGGTCTCATACACCAATTTGGTGTCTGGCTTGGTTGTGACCTTAAAAATGGATATTATTATTATTATTATTATTATTATTAATATGTTGCTATGCATAGTGGTTCTTGACCCACTCATTTATGCACTTGTCATTTCATCTGGTTTCGTTGCCGTTGGGTCAATGGCTGGTTGCAGTGATATAATCTTGGTCTGGTGCTCCAGTGTAAGGGTCACAAAATTTTGTACAATTATATGTTTGTTTTTTATGGTACACCCTTTGTGATCTGTAAGTCGTTGGAGTTGTTTTGTATTTTGGTATTTTGGAAACATGTTTATTTTCTCTGCATGTGTCTATAGGGCAACAATGATTTAGGCTAGTTCCGACCTTAGACCTAATATAATATGGGTGATAAGAGTCTGTAGTTAGTTGAAGGGCATGTAGAATTTGTTGGTCTAGTCAATTAATGTAGCATGTTGAGGAGACTATGAATCTTCCATGGCCAATTTGGAAATTCATGTAAATCCATGTTTTGAATAATATAAAGCCTTAATTCACAAAAAAAAACTATATAAAAAATCATAAGATTTTATAATAATATATGATGTTGTTTAAACATTTTAAGAATTTGTGTTTTTTGTTTCTTTTTTTCCTCACCACTTAAATGTGAGGTGATATCAATTATTTAAAACTAACATTTCACAATAATAATTAATAGAATTGTAAATATTAAATATTAACATTCCACATAATAAGAATATTTAAGGATGTTGAACCTATTTTTGCATTTAAAACACTAATTTTATTATTTCCAAATTATAATTTTGACAAAAATTGCATACCAAAATTTACATAATAAGTAGCTAAAAAAATTGACAAAATTACACTCTAATTTATTTTTATTTTTAAAATTTCAAGAATTTGAAATTTTTCTAAAACAAGTTAAAATATTAAAAAATAAAATTTTATTTTCAAAATTCTTATCAATTAAATAAAACTATAATTTTCAACAAGTTTCCTATTAATTTGGAATTATTTTGATTAAAAAACAATTAAATTTATACATTTTTAAAGCAAACACTTATTTTTATTTGGTTTTAATTTAGAAAATAATTTGCCACCACAACTATTAAAAAAACATTATCTGATTCTCATATCATATCAACATTATGACCTTACTAGAGAGCTATTCAATTTCAATACAATACCCTCATTTCATTGAGGTTATTTATTTATTTTCTATCTAGGTTGAAGTTTAGGTTGGGTTGGTTTGAATGTTAATTAGAAACATATTTTACCTAACTGCTCAATGTTTTCATCAAGATTATGCAAAGCTTGGCCAATCTTGAGCACCTCATGAAATATTTTTTATAGTTAGCTCCTATCCTCTATCCCTCTCCATAACATCTTAACCTAAGACCTAATAGAGACTAAACCCCACACAAATCCATTGTTCAACATCTCATAGATCCCCTCTCCCATAAAATGACCACATAATTTATCTATAAGGTTTCTCCACCATAGTGTGTTGTGATGTAGCCCAAGTGGTTGGGAAAATGGTTTGCTTTGTCCCCCTCCTAGGGTTGATTTCTGTAAAAAAAAAAACATGTTAATCCATTTTGATAAGGCTCGAAGAATAGACAATCTTTTTTCCATAAACATCTCATCATCTAGTCTTGATGATGAACTCCACCTAGGGTTGATTTCTCTAAAAAATTGTTAATCCATTTTGATAATGCTCTAAGAATAGACAACCCTTTATCCATAAACATCTCATCATGATGATGAACCACACTAAATGTGTTGGCCAAAAATTTCTCTTATGCGATTTCAATCGAAAAACTTTACTTAAATCTCATCTCTTGCCACATCATAAATTCTTGATTACTAACCATTAGATATTTGATGTTACAATGACATTTTAGGAAATTTAATTATAACCTCTACCCAAATTATCAACATATTACCAATTCAGCACGAATATTTTATTTATTTATTTATATTTTTTTTATCTCACCCCATTTTACCATACCATAAAATGTAGTTAAAGTAATGCTATCTCATCTATGTAAGCCAAACTATCAACATTTTATTAAATCAGCACAAATAATTATTTTTTATCTCAGCCCCATTTTACCATACCATAAAATGTAGGTAAAGTAATGACATCTCTGTATGCTATCTCATCTATGTAAGCCAAACTACCTAACATGTTACCAATTCACATACGTAATTTATCTCGCCACATTTTACGACACCATCTCATGTATGTAGGGTAATGCCATCTCAGCATACTATCTCATCCATGTAACCTAAACATGTTGCATGCAGACCACCCGTAGGGGCGGGGAATATAGTCAATTCCCTCACCGCCACCATCTGTTGCGTGTAGTTCACCCATGAGGTGGAGAATAAACTAATTCCCTTAGCCTCTGTCACATATAAAAGACAACATCTGCCCTGTAGTGGCCGCCATCGTGAACCTCACATGAGAGATAAGCAGGTCCCATCATCGATCTTAAAGCTACCCACTGAACGCGCATCTGAAAACCCCACGAGTTTTCCGAGTTCTGTCTGAAAACTGCGTAGGTAACAATGGCTTCAACAACGGCGGCTGCTGCAGCGCTCGGCCGAATTGCCTCGACACCAAATCTGCAAGCCGTGTCATCGTCGTCCACTTCTTCTCCGGTGGCCCGCCTCGCCATTGGATCCAGATCGTGGTCCGCCTCTCCTCAACGCCGGCTGCGTTCTATTGCCTCCTCGCCCCTGCTGGAGGTCAAGTCCAGGTTCGGATTGGGCGCCACTTCCAACCTGTTTGCCTCTGAGAATGATCTCGCCTCCGCTGTCGCAGCGCAGGTTGGTGGCGCCAACAATGGCAGGGGCTGCCGAGGAGTTGTCTCCATGACCAAAAAAAGTGTTGGGGATTTGAAGGAATCCGATCTTAAGGGCAAGAAGGTTTTTGTCCGGGCCGATTTCAATGTCCCCCTCGATGAAAATCAGAACATCACCGATGATACGCGTATCAGGGCCGCTGTTCCCACCATCAAGTACTTAATCAGCAACGGTGCCAAGGTTATTCTTACTAGTCACCTTGTGAGTATCCTAATCTCTGCTAAAAATGCTGCATCTTTTAGTTTTGTAATGGGGGTTTTATCTATCTGAAGGGTTTCGTTTATTTCTGTTTGTTGCTATCTTTGTCCCAGATGGTTGCGTTGAGGAATTTCTGTTGATATCTGATTCCATTTATTTTAGGAATATATGATGATCGTTGGTTTTAAATTGTTTATTTCGACTGGAAAAAAATAGGGCAAATTCCGTTGATATGAGGAGAGTTTACATGGGTCAAGTGAATTTCAGTGATGAGTTATTGTTTTTGCTGGATGTTATAGTTATGGGTGTTTGACTGGGCGAGTCTAATGTTTTGGTAAATTTGATTGGCCTGTACTTGTTATAGCATTGAGAGAAGTCACGGGTCTACAGCCCTCCTGGGCAATGCGCGCTTGTAATGCTAATAAATTACTTGCAATTTAATTTAGGAATACGTGATTATCGTTTGCTTTAGATTATTTCTTTGGTCTGGGAAAAAAAGATAAGGTGAAAAAGGGAAGGGTTGCCCTGGTTGAAGTGATGGGTTATTCTTAAAATGCAAAAAGAACCATTTTAAAAAATTACCATGTTATAAATAAATTATATTATTTATGTTATTCATATTCAGTTAATAGCTTTAATAACTCTAAATAGACTTGCTTGCAATTTATTTTATAGATCCATCTTAAATTTAAATGTGTCAATCTTAGACGTGTCATGTGTCGAGAGGGATCATATTTAGAGTATGTGTGATTGAGTTTTGCACTTCAAATTTTGACATTTCTCTCGGTGTGCTGCATCTGCTTAATAGATTGAAGGTTAACTTAAATTCCTCCCGCTGCTGCATCTGCTAAATAGATTGAAGGAAGATGTATCTAGAACCATGTTAGTGTTAGGAACTTAGGATACGTTAACATGAAGCAGATGATTCACTTATTTATGCTGAGGCTAGATTTATATAGTTATTATTATTTGATCATGCTGAAGCTGAGGCTAGATTTATATAGTTATTATTATTGTTTGATTATGCTGAGGCTAGATTCGTTTGATTATTATTATTGAAGGTAGATCTAGCTAATATCATGCCTTTTTAATATCCAAGTTTAGCATACAATAATGAATAACTATCCGTGGGATCAACTATACCAGGTTTATGGTTGGCCTGTGATATCATTTTCAACGTGCTTCGTTTATGTTCATGCTATTAGAATCTGTTGTCAATTCATCCTTAAGTTTGACAGTTGTCTTTCTAGGGATTAATGGTATTGATCTTATCCTTATGCATTGTGGAGTTTCTTGCTTATATTTTCTGCAATATATAAGCTAATTTTAGCCTTTATGGCAGCTTTTCTCGAGAGATCATTTCGACAAGTTGATACAATCAGCTACATGAACTCATAATTATTCAGTCATTATGCTATATTTCTGTTGTTCAGTCATGTGCAGAATTATAATGGTTTGGTTGATTGCGGCTTTATTTGTTATTGAACATTAGAAGGTTCCACACTTAGTGAGGAAAGCTAACATTACCTCTCTTTCTGTGTTTATCATTTCCACTGTAGAGAGCTAGTTTATACTAAGCACTAAGCAGTAATTATATAAAGTATTGTGTCAACGAGGTACAGTTTCAGTTTTACTTCAAACTAACTAGTTGCTTGAGGTCCCAATTTTCATATATGCTCTGTTTTTCCAATTAGGCAGGTGATGTTTATTTCTCTGATTTTGGGTTCTCATTATTACTTGAGAATAAACTCTTTATTTTTTTTAATGTTTATATGTTTTGTAGCTGATAACACTGCAGTGTTTATATGTTTGTATTTCTACGCTTCTGCAAGTTTTCAGTGCTTATGTGTTACTTTCATGTTTCCAGGGTCGGCCTAAGGGTGTCACACCAAAGTACAGCTTGAAGCCTCTTGTGCCCAGGCTTACAGAGTTGCTTGGGGTCAATGTATGCATAGTTTAAAATGCTAGTCCTTTCTTTAAAAATTAAATGTGGTTTTCTTAAAATGCCAGCCCTTTCTTCCAGAAATGAAATCTGTGTTTCTAATGTGCAGTGCTTATCTATTTGTTGATGTTGATTGTGCAGGTGGTAAAAACAGATGATTGTATTGGAGAGGAAGTAGAAAAGGCAGTGGTATCGCTTCCGAATGGAGGAGTTTTGCTTCTTGAGAATGTTCGATTCTACAAGGAGGAAGAGAAAAATGATCCTGAATTTGCGAAGAAGCTGGCATCTGTTGCAGACCTCTATGTTAATGATGCTTTTGGTACAGCTCACAGAGCACATGCGTCAACAGAAGGTGTTACTAAATATCTCAAACCAGCTGTTGCTGGTTTCCTTCTGCAGAAGGTAAGTTGCTGTTTCTTACCCTGTTCAGGACAGTGCACATGTTTGTATTGGTTTTGCCAAGTGGAGGTCAGAAGGTCATAATTTATGAACCTGTAGCCGAGTATGGATGGGGCTTTTCTACTTCTTAGGCATGGGCTGGCATGATTATATCTGGTTCTCTTATCTTTTTCAATTTAGGCAAAGCAAAAAAATGGTACGATACGTTCAATTGCTTACTGTGAAACTGTGACATTTTGTAGGAACTTGACTACCTTGTAGGCGCTGTGTCTGTTCCTAAGAGACCTTTTGCTGCCATTGTGGGAGGGTCGAAGGTGTCATCCAAAATTGGAGTTATTGAGTCTTTGCTGGAGAAGGTGGATATTCTTCTCCTTGGAGGAGGGATGATTTTCACTTTCTACAAAGCCCAAGGGCTTAAAGTTGGATCCTCCCTTGTTGAAGATGACAAGATTGAGCTTGCCAAGACCCTGATGCAGAAAGCTAAAGACAAGGGTGTCTCTCTTTTATTGCCAACAGATGTAGTAATTGCAGACAAATTTGCTGCTGATGCAAACAGCAAGGTTTGTTTTTTGCATTGAAATTATAGACAAACATGATTTAAAGCAATAAATAACTGACCTTTTGTTTGAATTTTCAGTTTTAATTAAAGGCTTCAATTTATTTGCTTGAAGCTTAGCTAAAATGTAACAGCACGTTTAGCTATGCCTTATCTGTTGTATGTGGTTTATAGGTTGTGCCTGCTAGTGATATTCCAGATGGATGGATGGGTCTTGATATTGGGGCTGATTCAATCAAGACTTTTAGTGAAGCTTTGGATACAACTAAGACTGTTATTTGGAATGGTCCCATGGGAGTTTTTGAATTTGACAAATTTGCCGCTGGAACCGAGGTTTGTGCACATTTGATTTAACTGGACATTGACATATAGCTTCATGTGATTTAGGAAGTACAAATGGTTTGATATGTTACTAAGACGTGTTTTTAAATGCAGTCAATTGCAAAGAAGCTCGCAGAGCTAAGTGGGAAGGGTGTGACCACAATCATTGGTGGAGGTGATTCCGTTGCTGCCGTGGAGAAAGTAGGTGTAGCTGAGAAGATGAGCCACATTTCCACAGGTGGTGGAGCAAGCTTGGAACTATTAGAAGGCAAAACCCTTCCTGGTGTCCTTGCCTTGGATGAAGCTGTCCCAGTGACAGTTTAATCTATTTCAGTAGGATAATTTTGTCATTTTTCATTTGGAATGAAATATGTAGTTTCAACCTTTCAGATGGGGAGTGGCACTAAGTGTGAAGAAAGAGTGTTGAGTTATCTTCATATCAGCCTAGTACATTCATGGTTTTTGAGTCGTGTTCATTTGTAAAAGTTAAAAACTTGTCAATAAAATCGCAATTTTCGACTCGGGATTCAGGAGCTGTTGATCATATTTCTTGTGTTACAGGCCTTTGCAATGACTAGTTATATTTATAAAGCCTGAGGGATATGTTTTTTCGATGGAGACTCGAAACAATTATATCTTTGGTAGTATATGTTGTCGAAAGTGTCAATGTAAATAATAAAATAGCAATTTTCGACTCAGGATTCAAGAGCTATTGATCATATTTCTTGTAATATAGGCCATTGCAATGACTAGTTATATAGCCTGAAGGATATGCTTTTTCGATGGAGACTTCAAACAATTACATCTTTTGGTAGTATATGTTGTCGGAAGTGACAAAGTGGAAAAAACAATCATTGGTTTTTTGGGACATGAAATAGAAATGTAACTATTGTAAGTCCACGGCCACTTTGGTTCGAAATATGCCATTCAAAGTCACCCAAATTGGGGTGGTCCTCATTCCTAAGCTTTGAAAATTTCAGTATAGAAATGTGTAAGAGACAATAGTAATGCTGTTCATCGCCCCATTTTGGAAATTCCAAAAGTCTGCACTTCAAAGAACTTCAGAAATCTCAACTCCTTTACTCGTGTGGCTCAGATATATTTCATAGAACTTCTGCACTTAAAACACTTCAGAAATTTCACCTCCTTTACTCGAAGCTAGCTTATCTATTTCATAGAATTTTGTCTGCCAAACGTTTTCCTTTACTCGAAGCTAGCTCATCTATTTCATAAAACTTTAAGTCTGCCAAACGTTTTCACTAGGGAGTGCCAAACGTTTTCACTAGGGAGTGCAAGAAGATAGACACTAAAAATTAAGGAGCGATGAATATCACAGCATGAAACTAATAAATTATAATAATAATAATAATAATATCCATTTTTAAGGTCACAGCCAAGCCAGACACCAAATTGGTGTATGAGACCCCTTTATTTGTGGGATAAGAGACCCACCTCCGCGCAGCGATTTGACTGCTAAGTCTACGAAGGCATACATACTCTACCCCCTCTGGTTTTGAACTTGTGACCTCTTAGGAGGAAACACATGCTCTTAACCATTAGGCCCACTCAAACTGTGTAAGTGATAAATTTAAGGTAACAATAGTACCCTTTATATATCATAGAAATAGTACACTTTATATATATCATAGAAATAGTACAATTTATATATTATAGAAATAGTACACTTTATATATATCATAGAAATAGTACAATTTATATATTATAGAAATGAAGATAAAATACAGTACCCTGGTGCATCTTAAGATGGTACAACAAATCTCCTCAACACCGTGGTGCATCTTAAGATGGTACAATAAATCTCCTTAACACCTCGGTGCATCTTATTAAGATGGCACAATAAATTTCCTTAACTCATCCCAAACACGAATTCTCCAATTGCTTCCCAAACCCTAGTTAGCATCCCTAATCAACAATACAGACAGTTGGCAGGTTATTCACCAAGTTATCTTGCCATACCAAAATCTCCACAACAAGCTAGCCTACACCAAGTAAGCACTATACAAAATCCCTGCAACCAAGTTCTACAAGTCTTGCTTCTAGTGTTTCTTCCCATTAAGCCTATGTCTACCTTACAACAAAATTTGGCTGCAGATCTTGTTCTACAGTTTCATCCAACTAACCGTATGTCTACCTCACACCAAGTTCTACAGTTTCATCTTACTAACCTTATGTCCACCTCACACAAAAAATTTACGACCCATGTAATCACTTCAAGTCTTCTCTAGGGTTTGTCACACCAAACTAAGTCTCCAACCCTTGTATCATGTAATCACTTCAAGTCTTCTCTAGGGTTTGTCACACCAAACTAAGTCTCCAACCCTTGTATCACACAAGCACAAACGCTCCAAAAAAATTACATCATGATTCCAAGTACATACTTGCATAGACTTTTACAACCATAATGAACACCAACCTGATTCTCTGGTATCTGTTTCCAAAAAGATGGAAGCACTCAAGGACGCCCGGATTAGATTTGGTAGCCATATGAAGAAAATGTTTGCTGATAGTAGTTGAAAAAATTTGGTAGCCATATGAAGAAAACGTTTGCTGATAGTAGTTGTAATTTTTTTAGCAGTTAAAGATAATTTTGGTTGAAGAGTGTCAAATCTAAAATTGGTCGTAGTTAAGGCACCCATTAGAATTAACAGATAATTTTAAAAGGATGGAAAACCGGGTTAGTAGAATTTAGGTAAACATGGAAGTGAAAGAGGACAAATTTTACTTCACCAAAGCCAGAGTGTTTGCAGCAATTCAATATTTGTTGCAGGCAACTGAGTCATTCAATTACACCCACAAAGTCAAAACTAATGGCAACCGAAATTCGTAACCATCAAAACATCTTTGGCCCTTTAATGGATGAGGGTTTTCGTATTACATTTATGGGTCTTAGTGCCATCAGATTTACCATATGCCAGATTTGGCTTATCCGTTGGATGAAACTCTCTCCGAAATGCAGAAAGAAAATTGCTAACAATGCTTTTGATAGAGTATCTTTTATCAAATTGTATATGTGCAATAAAAAAGCTCTATATTTTCATCTAACTTGGTTTCACTGCAGTATATAATCAAGGAAAGCTGCATTAGATAATTCCTCGTTTTGTTTTCATGTGAAGTGTTTGAAAGGTATAACTTCCATTTGTCCGTGCAAGAGATAGTTCCCCTCAATTATTATTTTGAGTAGGCTTGATCCCAGTTTCAACATCGAGGAAGTATATAACAATACCATGCCAACGAAATGGAAACGTTGGTAACTTAATTCTAACATTTATATAGTACTTGGAGAAATTGAAGTTGACTAATAAGAGGGTCGACTTCATGGATTTCATTGTGTACGGTAATGTTGAACAATTGGGGAAGAAGTTATGGTAGTTTAAAACATATAACTTTTAAATGTGCTTGGCCCCGGTAGATGTGAAATTATGGCTAAACTATTGATAGTATTGTAATTGTAATTGGTTATATACAGAAAATTGTATTTGCTCATTGTATTTGTATGAATGTGTGTATATGTATATATATTAGTATTTTTACTGAATTTGTATTATATTTATATTGTATTTGGTTATATATTTTGTGTATATTTAATTTTGTAATTTCTTTTAAATGAAAAAAAGTCATTCTTTAAGTACTTAAAATAAAATAAAAATATTTGAAACTAATTATTGTTGCCATAGTTAGAAACATTAATGTCAAGCCAGAACTTGATCTAACATAGTTATGGTAAAGACAGAGAATTGGAAAGAAGGAAAAGAACTAGTCATCACAAGATCAAAGAGAAATCACTTCAAATGAGAGTATCTACTCATCTCCATTTTGTAGAACTATATAGGTGAATAATTACAATGGGCATTTAAGTACTTCAAATAAAATAAATATATTTGAAACTAATCATTGTTGCCATAGTTAAAAACATTAATGTCAAGCCAGATCTAACATAGTTATGGTAAAAACAGAGAATTAGAAAGGAAGAAAAGAACTAGTCATCACGAGATCAAAGAGAAATCACTTCAAATGAGAGTATCTACTCATCTCCATTTTGCAGAACTATATAAATGAATGATTGCAATGGGCATATAAAGTTATAACTCTTATTCATATATATATAAATTGGAATATTCAAATTACAATCTTAACATTTGTAACATTGATATTAAAACCCAAAATCTGTGAAGTTCAAAAATTGTGGAGCTTGTGATTTGTGCATAGGGTCAAGGTTTCTCATATTTCCTCAAATCAAATATTTAATATTGGAAATGTGTATATGTATTTTTCTTATCAGCGCCCCTACACCCATGGGAGAAAAAAGGAGGAAGTATTGTAAGATACCCATTTAGGGAAAAGTTGGAGGATATTATAACCCATCTAGACTTTGCTCGATATCAAACTCCTTATTCCAAGTTCACATGGAGTAATACAAGTGTAGTCCTTGATTATATTTTTGCTAGGTTGGATAGTTTCTTAGTAAAAAAATCCTTCCTAAATCAACATATTTCTCTCTTATCCTAGTGGATCTGATTATAGGCCATTTAAACTTGTCATCTCCCATCAAGAGGATCTTGGGTTGATTCCACTATTCTTCAATCCATTGTGTGTCTCTGAACTAGGATTCTTTGATGTTGTCTTGCAAGTCCAGTCTCAATGGATAGTGGGGTCCCCAATTTACATTTGGGAGTAGAAAATCAATGCTGCCAAAACAACTCCAAAAATTGGGTGAAAAATTATTATGATAAAAAAGTCGAGAAAATTAGAAGTCATAGGGATAACCTTTGATGTTGTCTCAAAAGTCTGGTCTCAACAGATAGTGGGGTCCCAAATTTACATTTGGGAGTAGAAAATCAACCTACCAAAACAACTCCAAAAATTGGGTGAAAAATTATTATGATAAAAAAGTGGAGAAAATTAGAAGTCATAGGGATAACTTGTGAAAAGTTTTCCCAGAAATGGAAAACCATTTGGTCACCATAAATATTATCAATCAATAAAGAGAAGAATTCACCAAACTACATAAAGTCTTAAAGCAAGAGGAAGAAATGTGGAGATTGAAATCAAGAAGCCTTTGATTAAAATTTGGGGAAAGAAATACTAATTTCTTTGATAAACATGGCAAGATGAGAGAATAGAAGATTAATGTAAAAACAATTGAAGTAAATAGTACCTCTCTATCTTCCTTTCACAAAATAAAAGAAGCA
The DNA here is from genome assembly GCA_000404065.3 of Pinus taeda. Lineage (NCBI taxonomy): Eukaryota > Viridiplantae > Streptophyta > Pinopsida > Pinales > Pinaceae > Pinus > Pinus taeda. The sequence continues at coordinate 24,137 of APFE031029516.1, forward strand.
TCTCTCCAACATTTTGAAGCACTCTAACATGAGCAAGGAAGAGGCACCTCAAAGGATGTGTAGGAAATGTTAGAGCGTATCTTGAGAATAATCACCAATGAAGAGAACGAAAATTATGAAGGATATCATTGAGAGGGAGATCTGAGATATTATTTGGTCCTTCAACCTTGGCAAAGCACCAATCCAAGATGGATTTATGTGACACTAAAAATGTTGGCATATTATTAAATTTGATCTCTGTAGAATGGTGGACTTTATGCACAAAATTGTGCAAATGGGTGGGGGTATCAATTTCTTATTCTCATATTTAGTCCTAAAAGAAGTTAATAGTCTCTTTTTCTAGGCTTCACCCCACTCCTTATGCAATATGTCTTATAAATTCATTTCTAAAGTTATAGCTTGCAAATTAAAGCCCCTTCTTCCTCACTTTATCTTGGAGAATCAAGGAGGTTTCATAGCCAAAGACAAATAGTGGAAAATATATCCTAGTTCAGGAAGTATTTCATTCTAGCAAAAGTTGAAGAGAAAAATGGACGGCTATGGAACTTGTCATGGAAAGTGTATTTGATCAAGTGAGACATTCTTTCTTGTTTGACATTCTAATAAAATAAGCTTTAGTGATAAAGTTGTTTCTTGGATCATTGCTTGCATCTTGACAGCATGGATCTCTCCATTGGTGAAGGGTTATCCCTTTGGCTTCTTCAAATGCTTGCCATGTTTACAAGGGTGCCTGTTCACCCCTTGCTTTATATCCTCATGGTTGAATCTTAAAATAGGACGCTGGAATTCGAAAGAAGTTCCAACTCTCTTCCATACACCTATTTCATGAAAGGGATTAAAAATATAAATCACTTGCAATTCATAGATGACAATATTCTTCTAGGGGGAGCTTCCTTTATTATTTATTCCAGATTTAAATATGTCATAGAATAATTTATTGTTGCTTCTCAGGGGTCTATAAATGAGAAGAAAAGGCATTTGTACATAGGGAATATTAGTAGAGCAGTTCAAGTTATCATTTTATGGAAATTGGGTATACAGGGAAAGGACTCTTAGGTTAACTTCAAATATTTAGCTATGATTATTTGGGTAGAATCGTTTCCCCGTACTTCATGGTAGCCAATCCTTGCTAAATTTAAATTGAAATTCACCCAATTGGGACTGCACTTGCTCAACCTAGTGGTCCATCTTATTTTGATCAAATTTGTTCTTGCTTCTCTCCCACTCTATCAATTCTCCTTTGTTGGTCCTAGTGGGGATTTTCTCCTCTGTATCAAGAGATTCAAGAATTTTTATGGTGGGGGAAAAGTCCAATTCTGAGAGATTTCATTTGATTATCTGGAAAACGATTTAGAACCTGGAATCTCTAATTGGTTTGGGAATAAGATACCCCATTTTCATTAATTTAGCCATGGGATATGGGATAGCTTGGAGGTTGGTCTCTGACTTGTCAAGCAAGTGGAAACAAGTCATACATCACAAATGCCCAAGGGACATAATAAAATCATGCATTTGTAAACCCCCTACCATTAAGGGAGGCTCTCAAATTTGGAGGTTGATCTTGTCTGCTATCCCATTAATTACTTCCAAGCTTACTTGGATCCCTAGAAATGGAAAACTAATCAATCTTTGGTCTAATGAAATTATAAAATACCATTATCTCATCACCTTTTCCTACTTCCTATATGAGAATGCATGCTTTCCCAAAAGAAATTTACCTTGTGGGACATTTTGAATTGGTCACAAGGTGGATCATGTTCCAACTGGAACTTTTAGGGCATCTAAAGGTTGTTTTATTTATGTTTATAATTGCTTAGGGAGACAATCAAAATATTGTTCATTTAATTTTCAACCCAGGGTTCATACAAAAACTTGTGAAGTGTCGTGCATTGTATATGTTAAGTACAATTGTGTACGTATTTTGAACTTGTAGTAACTAAATGATAGTCACAATTCAAGACATAAGGATGCTTTTACAAGTCACTAAATGATAGTCACAATTCAAGACATAAGGATGTTTTGAACTTGTAGTAACTAAATGATAGTCACACCTTCAATCCAATCCACACTTGCAGAAATAGAAAGCAGACTGTCTAATTTATGTTGCAAGAAAGAAAATCACATTTGCAATAAAAGTAAATCACACCAACCTCTAGAGGTGACTTGCTCAAAACATTAATTCACACTTGGTTTTAAAGAAATTGAAACCATGAACCAAATATAGCTAATCCAAATTGTTAAGGAAAACAAAACAATTACGGTTATGAAAACTATGTAATGTTAAAGCTACAACAAAGTTGTAGCAATGAGGGTTGTAACAACAACCCTAAATCACATGATGCTATATTCCTTCACAAAATCATTTTTTTTTTTTTAACATGATCAGTTATTGTGATTTCTATTCCAAAAAGAAGGAACTGGAGTGAGCTCCCATTACATATTGGATTTTGAGGAAAATCTCTCTTTTAGAGGGAGAAGAGGGAACACAGTGCCATATTTCCTGAGCATTGAAATCAAAATTGCCCGATTTTCCTACTAAGTTTTGATTATACTTCCTTACAAACTGATTAAGTAAGAATATACATTTACATAACATAATGAAACTAAAATAAACGCCGAGTTTACAACAATTATGTCACTTCTCCGGTATTCTAAACCTGATTCACAGATGGTTCTTGCTGAGACTTGATTATACTGCCCTGGTAGTTGGAGTTCTCTCCCTTTTAATTTAAGATGATGCCCTTGATATAATTGTATGATTCCTCAAGATGAGAACACTTATTCTTGAGCACTACTATTTCCTTGTTATGATCCTGGAGTTGTTTTTTCAGATAGTAGTTCTCATTCTTCGCTTGTTGCTTTACATCCTTCACAGATTCACGTAGCTGGTCTATCATAAATTTGTTAGCTTTGCAAACTATACGCTTATCGTTTTGAGCATGTTTGTCCAAAGGATTCATCTCCATAGCTGGGGAGAGGAATCAATTTGCACTTAACTATTGACTGGAGATTTTGATGGATCACTTCAACAGAGGGGGTGAAGATATTACTGTAGGAGATGCTCTCCAAGAGAAGAAGGGAGGAGAGAATACTGAGGGAACAAGAGGGGGCAAAGAGGAACATGGAAGCGATGGTGCATGCAAGAGAATGCGAGGCTTAGACAGGGAGGAGAAAGAGATATGGAGGATACCACTGAAGAGAGGGAGAACATGATCAACTCGAAAATGAAGCTAGGGAAGCACAATATTTGAGGCACTAGGAGGCCGATGCTCAAAGGAGGGCGCAGGAGATGGGAGGGGGAGGGAGTTGGAGTGGTAGAGGAGGACTCGGCAAGGGATGAAGGAAGAGTCGAAGAGGGGGTAGATAAAGAGGAGAGGAGGGAGAAGCGAATGATGAGAGGATAAGAATGTAGAAGAGTCACAAGGAGAAGAAGGGGGCTCATCAGACTCAGAATGTGAGTAGGAGTAGAGAGGGATTATGATGAAGATATGAAAGGGATATGATTCCAGCGCTGGAGATTTATTTGAAGATTTTGTCAACTTCCTTTTATTAAATCGATGTGACCATGACAAGATTGGCCTGATAGAAAAATTATGGAATTGGGATTTGTAGTACGTCATTTAGAATTCAAGATTCTCCAAGACACTGATCCACTGCTAAGTTGGCTTGAATATCCACTATTTTGTTGTTTTCTCTCAGGATATGCATGAATGAAACTTAGCCCGAATTTTGCAAATTTTGTCTAATTCTTACGATGAATTGGTGCAATGCTGCGTTTGTTGAGATGCTTTTTTTCACCATATCATGTATGATTATCGTCGAATCTCCCAAACTGACCAGATTTTAGATATTCCTCTTTTTGAGAATCATTGTACCAAGTAACAACCCATATACCTCTACCCTGTTATTTGTATTGTTTCCTAGACCCCATTCATAGGTAATAGTATTGATTCCCCCTGGTTCTAATAGGATGCCACCCACTCCCGCTTTGCCTGGATTTTCCTTTGAATCTCCATCGGAAAATCGGCATGGTCTATTTAGATTTTTCATCCATAGGGTGAAATTTTCGTTTGTAAGCATTATTTTCTAGTTCTGAAGGGTTGGCTTTGAGATGAGGATATTTTATGAGATAGGTATGCTTATAACATCGCTGATCCAAATTTTCTCCTCTTGCTGGAGCTAGTTTAAGTCAGGTGATTTCATCCCTTTTGAGGAAAGGAATTCAGATGTTAGGCTCCAGGTCTTAGCCAATAATTTGCAGGTGGCTGGGGGATGATCATTGAAGATTTGTTGATTTCTTGCTAACCAAAGATGCCAACATAAAAAGGAAAGGAGACTTTTCCAGAACCTTTTGATGGGGTGCTTTCCTTTGTGAGAGTGGGGGTATTCCCTTTTCCAAGCTATGAAGAAGACATTAAAATTTTTAGACTGGTTCAGATCGATCTCCAGTGGGCTAACTAGGAGCTTCCAACATTCTTTCACAAATGAACAATTAAGAAATAAGTGTTGAATGATTTCTTCGGCCATTAGGCACAAAGGGCACCTGGAGGGACCATAGAATCCCTTTTTCTTGAGATCATCAGCAGCTAAGATTTTTCCTTTTAGAAGAGTCTAGATGAATATTTTGACTTCTGGCAAGGATTCAATTTTCCACAACATTTTCCAAGGTACCCATTCTTGATTATCTTGTTGGGCTTGAATGGTTAGATATCCGGATTTCACAGTGTACTCTCCTCCATTTGTCTCCCAGAGGAAAGAGTCTTGGGAATCTTGGTTAATTAGAGCAACTCCCTTGAGAAGAGTGACTAATGTATCCCATTATTTTTTGAGAGTATGAGGGAGGATAGGGATCTTCCAATCAACCCAATTACTGTTTTTCCAAAGAGAGATTGCTTCCATAGTTCAAATTCCCTTTGAGCACATCCATATTGTTAAATTTTTGAGTTTTGTATGAGAGGCAAGGGGAGGATTCCCCATGATTCTATCTCCCCAAATTTTAATATCTTTGCCATTCCCCGAGAGTTTAGAATTGTGCTCCTTGATGATACGTAGGAATTTTTTGACTAATTTCCACACTTGTGAACATGGCATGATCGGGGGTCCTTCTTTTAGAAGGAGAATGCGTGCATGATTCATATGCTTTGATTCCATGACTTTCTTCCACCAACAATCCTTCCCTGTGATGATCCTCCAAGCTGTTTTTTCCCCTAGTGCCAAATTCAAAAATGTTGGGAGTCTTATGGACAAACTTCCCTTTTCATATGGTAAAGTGACTTGATCCCATTTCACTAAGCTGAACTTTCTTGTTTTAGGTTTCCCTCCTTTCCATAGAAATCCCCTTATTATTAACTCTATTTGCTTGTGAATGCTATCAGGGCCTAAATTTGCTGCAAATTGGTAAATTAGGAGAGCAGTGAGCATTGAATTTATCAAGATCACCCTGCTTGCCAAATTGAGCCAGTTCATCCCCCAATTTTGATTTTTTTTTTTTCATTCTCTATATGATTGTTCCACAGTTAAGTCTTCAAGCTTTCTTTTGATATTGGGAGGCCTAGATAGAGGAATTGGTTCCATCTTGCTTGAAAGGGGATGTCCAGAATCTAGGATATTCTTTGGAGAGTACAAAGAGGAGAGTTCCATCCATAGATTCTACATTTTTTGTTATTGAGGATTCCACCTGAGACCATCATAAAATTGTCCAACACTTTTTTAATCCTTTGAGCTACTATGCAAGAATCCCCCCCATCAATAGTGTATCATCTACAGACAAAGAGTGGTTGATGCTTTTGACTCCTGGTGTAACATATTGAGAGGCAGGTTAATGTGTGATCTAATCTACACTTTTCACTTAGAGCTCTGCTTAATGAATCTGCCATTATTATATAAAGAAAAGGAGATAGGGGGCATCCTTGCCTCAACCCACGAGAACTTTGGAAATACTTGCACGACCTACTATTAATCAGACAGGCGATCCAAGGTCCTTCAGTTCAAGCTTTGATAACATCTATTATCTCACTTAAGAATCCAAATTTCTTAAGGAATGCTTATAGGAAATCGAGATTGAATCTATCAAATGCATTTTCCATATCTAATTTTGATGCCTTGCTCTTTCCTTAATACACTTGAGCGCAATGCTTCTTGGACTATCATAATGTGATCCATAATTTGTCTATTCAGCACAAAGCCACCTTTGTTTTCTAAGATGAGATCAAGCAGGAGAGGCTTTATTTGATTGGAGAGGATTTGTGCAATTATTGTATAGAAGGAATTACATAAAGAGATTAGCTTGAATCGACTGAATGTGGAGGGATTTTCTTCTTTTGGAACAAGAGCTAGGAATGAAGAGTTGGTGAAGCCTCCAAGTTTTTTTTTTTCTTTCTAAATACATTTCTTATCATTTTGATAAGATATTTTTTGATTATGAGCCAATTGAAGCAATAGAAAACGATGGAGAAACCACTGAGCCTGGGACTTTATCCGGGTGAAGATCCCAAATAGTTGATCGAATCTCATTCTCCTTGACTTATTTTGAGAGATCAAAATTGTTCTCTTCACTTATTTTTTTAGGGATATGCTGAATGAATGTCTCATAATCTATATTTTCCAGATTTGCTGTGAGAAAATTTTTGAAGTGACTGAGAGATTCCTTTTTCAACGCTTCTTGACATCTGATTTCTCTGTCTTCTTCGTCCTTTATGATGTCAATCTGATTATTAATTCTTTGCATCTTGGTTGAGTTTTGAAAAAAGGTTGCATTTTTATCTCTAGCTTTAAGCCATAGAGAGTGATTTTAATCGCCATTCTTCTTCCTCAACTTTGTATATTTCCCAATACATTTTCTTTTCCTGAAGTTGACTGTCAATTGTTTCTTCCATTTGTTCTGTTGCTTCTTGGATTGTTTCCATTTTTTGTTGTTGTAATTATGCCTTCCTTTTCTGAGTTTCTTTATGGTTATGCTTGGCCCATATCCTCATTTCCTTCCTCAAACTTTTGAGTTTGTTTTCCCACACGAAATTTGGAGAGCCTGTCATCTTTTGGGACCAAACCTCTGCTATTATTTTTTTTACTTCCTTATTGCTATATCACATTGGATTGTATCTAAAGGGAATGGGTCCCATATTTCCCATATTTCCCATATTTCCTAGGGAAATAACCACAGGTTTACAATCAGATGCTGAAGTATGGACTATTCTCGAGATAACTAAGCTGAAATTTATTAAAATGTTATCCTGGATTAGGAAGTAGTCTAACCTTTCCTTTATATTTATTTTTCCAATTCTTTTATTGCTCCAAGTGTATTTTCTATTCTTGGGAGGGATATCCAGTAGGTTATTGGATTCCATAATGTTTTCGATGGTATCCGCAAACTTCTCTTCCACATTCAGGACTAAGTTAAGGTCTCCTCCAACAATGATATTTTTGTTTTGTTCCTGGAATAAGTGGTCTTTGAGTGAGTTCCAACAAACTTGTTTTTCTCTATAGTGATTTGGAGCATAGATGTTTCTCATACAGTATTGTTCTTCAAAATTTTTGTTTCTTAGGACTATTTTAATCCAATACTTCTCTTTTAGTTGATTTACTAAATCACATTTTTCTTTCCTCCACATAGTGCATATTCCTCCCGAGGCCCTTGTTGCATGGAGAGTTGAGCCTCCATAGTTATTTATCTTTTGGATCATTTTCCCCGATTCTTTTTCTTTTAGTTTGGTCTCCTGAATCATGAGGATGTCTTGATTTTCCATTGCTAATAAATCCTTGATTGCATTGAATTTCGATGGATTTCCCAATCCTCAATAGTTCTAAGAGACCAGATTCATTATTTATGTTGGTTGGAAGCAGATGGATCTTTCCCTCTGGAAGGATGGGGTGTTTTCTCTTTATTTCCTGAGTTCTTTTCGAGGAAGGAATCAGTAGGCTATTGAGTATCCATAGCCATTTCCTTTGCTTTTGTTTCATCTCTTAGTTCTTTGTTGGAATTTTTTCCTGGCCTTTGCTGGAAGGGTTGACTTGGTACTTGGAGGAGGACTTAGTCTATGGTTTTGGGTCTTTGTGGTATCATCTAAAGCAGATTCTATAAGAAGAGGAGTTTTCCAGGTTTTCCCTGGCTGAGAACCTAATTTTAGTGTCCTCTGTTGTTACAGTTTCTGTTCTTAATATTTTCTTTATGAAAATGTCTAAATAAGGAACATAATAAGACTAACTAATTTCAAAAGAAAATGTTAAGGTTAAGGAAAATTGATTAAATAAGATGCCACCTTGAATTTTCGAACATGGTATTCGAGCTAAGGTACACAAGAAGACAACTAGAAGGATTATCTTGTGGACACAAGAAGGATTTACTTATCAAGGGAATCATTTGCAGAAGAGTAGAAGACCTATTGATCTGGAAGGTGGGTTTCTACATTTAAAGGAAAGCTTGAAAGAAAGACTACAAGTAAGGTTGTCTTTTGAAGAGAAAGATATCTCTTTAAAAGGCATCTTTGAAGGAAGCATCAAAAGGATCTTGGTATTATTCATCACTCTTGAAAGTTGTTGTTGGAGGAATCCTAGGAAACATCTTTTAAGGACATCATTGAAGTTTCTTCAAAGGTCTTGATGACATCAGGGAAGGTTGAAGACACCATCAAGGAAGAGGAGAATCTTGGTTATCAAGTATCATATTATTACTCTGTCTGAATCTAGAGATCATATGGGTTCTTTCTGCAAGGAGAGCAATAAGTATGTTGGAGCATCAAATTACCTGTCATGGAAGAAAAGGATTGACCTAGCACTAATATAGCATGAGGTAATGGAATATGTAATTGGGGAAATCACTAAACCTAGAAAAGACAAGACTCAAGAACTAGAAAAGTACAAGAGAGGGGAAGTAAGGGTACAAAGGATCATAGTTGAATCAATCACAGATCCTCTTGTTCCATTTGTTGCAAATTTGAAAACTTCCAAGGCTATGTATGACAAGCTAGCGAACTTTTACTATGTAAGTACATCAAGACAAAATATGTTTTTGTGGAATAAGCTTGATGATTTGTGGGCACAATGCATTTTGGAGGAATCATGGATCAAGGTAAAAGATGACATTGGATCAGATGAGTAGTCTCAAGCCTTTCTAACTCGAGTCCAGAAGTAGAAGAAGGGAAAGTTGGGGAAGTCCAAGAAGAAAGACATGCACAAGGTTCAATGCTTTAAGTGTAATGACAATGGACACTATAAAAGGAATCATCCAAGCCAATAGAAAAACAAGAGAAAGGAAAGAAGTGAGGCTCACATTGTTGAGGAAGTAGGAGAACCTGAGAAGAAGTCGAAAAAAGAAGTGAAAGATCTTTACTATTAAATAAGGCATCTTGTTCCAGGTTCTTGGTAAAATTGGTCTTTCCTTTAGGATATCATGCATTGTTGTTTACTTTAGAAGAGTCTCGATTTTGCATAAAATCATAGAGAGAAGCATGTGATAGTATCATATGTAAAGTCTACATGGTTAAGTTGCTTTGCAAGAATCATCTGGTATTTAAGAAGATAGATAGAATATTTTGCATATTATTCATCTAAGCATTATCTAACGTTGTGTTAGAGGTAGTCATCTTGCTTAGATGGATCATCATGATCCTAGAAGAATCATGATTGTGAAAGGTTCTTGGGAGAAGCACTATGATAAGGATAGTATACATTCTTTGTAATGCAGAAACAATATTTGTAAAGGGATGAAGGAATGCAATGGGTCAAGATGCATGCACATTATGAGAAATATAGAAAGATGGTGGAATAAGAGGCATAAGGATGCACAATGGAAGTCACTCTTGGTTAAGATTCATGTGTGTAGAATATTGGAACATGCTTAGTATGATTATGTGATGTTTAACAAAAAGAATTTGACTCACTTAAGGATGTATAAAAGGTTAAGACTTTCTCTAGAATATGTAAAATAATGATTAACATCCAGTATAATTTCAGGAAGAAAAAGTTGTAACTTGGTAATCAAATTTGATCCTTGGGCACTTTGATGCATGAAGGAAGATACATATGGAGATGGACCATGAGGATGTTGATGAAATGAGAAGGTCATCATGATGAGGTAAGTCTGATATTCATTATTGTTGGTTATTTGGTTAACATATTATTTTTCTACCTGGAAGAATGTTGCAGGAATACATGATGATAGTTGAGGCAAGTTCAATTGTATGAATGAAAATTTATGAAGAGTGTTTAGGGAAGCTCAATATCTGGCACCTGCCAACTGTGAATTCAAGAAGTGTCCATCTTGGGATTGAAAGGTAGCAGTGCACTAAGATAACCTAAAGGAAAAAGGAGATCACTTTCATAAGGAAACTATGATCAACTCGACGTTTGGAAAGGCTCAATATAATGCCTTCATCCATGATATCAAGATGAAAGTGATGAGAAAGAAAAATGATCTGGATCCTGTCATGAGATTGAAGAGTGAATATGGCTCCATGATACCTCGAAAGGAAGCAATCTCGATGTGAAAAATCGGAAACCCGATTCTTATTGCAACAACTGGAAATAATTCTCCTAATTGTTAAATTAATTTTAACAATTTATTTACTATTTGCTACAACAAATATTGAATCAATCACACTGCAGCCTACACAAATAAATTGCGGAAGAAATAAACACTGGAAAAAATACTAGCACACACACATAAAATGACAATTATTTTTGGATCAATGTCCCCGGAAAAACCCAACTCGAGAAAACTGGTGCAACAATTGAGGGTTTTATTGCTATGCAACAGTGAAATAAGCAGAGTACAACTAGATGACGAAACTGGCTATCCTACAGAGAAATATTGGCAAAAATCTAGAGAGGATTTTTCCTCACCCCAGAGGAAATTTCCCGGCACCACTTCAATTCAGAATTTTGGCCTTCTGAGGCACTGCGTTAGCCCCTACGCTGCTATGCATAGCTGGTTGGACGACTTGCCTTATGCTGGATTTTAATGAAGTTTTTTTGCTTTCTGCTGACCAGAAAGACGCTTCTTCGACATTGTTAGACTCCTTCCTTGCATCTGGAACTGAAAATGCCAATCCTCCTCAGCAAATCGACTTTGCATCTAGAGGCCACTGCACTGCTATGCATCGGCCTCACTGTGGCTTCTCCGCCTCTTTGCAAATGCACTCACTGGATCTAGAAATATGCCTTTGGATTCACTGTCCCTGCCCCTCTCTCACTGCTTTGATTTATCTAGCTCTCTCTCTCTCTACGACAACTGAATGCTGCTACTCAGGAAATCAATCTGCTCATTAAATCGAATTACACAAGTGATTTCTCCAAGCCCCATCAACTTCTTCTTATAATCCTCTGTTGAGACTTCAATGACCAATATTAGATCTTAATCGATGGCTAGGATTAACTTGAAGTCGATCCATGTGAGTTTCTAGAACATTCACACCTTAACTTAACTAACTATGATTAATAAGTCATATTCCCTAAGGTTAGACTTAGGAAATATATAAAAAATGACTAGTAATCTAATTAAGTCATTTTTAGGTGGAATTTCCAGAAACAATTTCTGGATTTTTGATATCTCATGTATTCTTGCCTCCACAAAATTTCAAGGCTAGAACACATGTGACACTACAAAAAATAACACTGCCTCTTAGCGAGGAATGTGTTCTAAAGTTGCTGCCCCCTATAGCAACACCCTGTCTCTGCATCATCTCCTGTCACGTTGCTGATGTCTACCTATTGCTGCCCACCCACTACTGCGCAACTCTGATATACACTACATCTGTGCTATTGCTAACCCTGCTGAACTGTTATCAACACTGCATCTGCACTGCAACTCCCTTTCATCTATTGCTGCTGCAACTGCAACATCTAAAACTGAAAAACATCCTAAATACTAAATCAACTGTGACATCTGAAGCACTTGACCTTTGACAGGTCCTTCTTTCTCTGCTCCCCTTATTGCTGACTAGGACCCTTCGATGTGAGAGCCACATTCTACTCCTTCACTTGCTTCGACTTGCTACTACTGCTACTGATGGAGCTCTTTAGAAGAGCTCGTCTCAACTCCTCCTGCTGCAAATCGGCCCACAACCAGTCCCAACTTGGCAAGGTTTCTCTTCCTAAGATACTTTGGACAAATACTTGCCACTCCTTTGAGAAATTGTTGAGTGCCAATCGTACTAGCTCTGTGGGTTGAGACATCGCTGCAACAACTAACAACTGATCCCGGATCTCCTGAATCCTAGTGAGGAAGGGGTCCATGATTTCCCTTTCTGCATCCTGGTGCATCATAGCTTCTCCCCCAAATACATCTTCCACTGCTTGGAAGTGCCCTAGTATAGCGTGGAAAGTGTATCCCACATCTCCTTGGTTGTTCCCTTGGCTACTATGTATGATACAACATGATCCCAGACACCATCTAGCATCAACCTCTTTATCCTCACCATCTCCTTTCGGTATTCCTTCAGCTGATCTACATCTATGGGGTTAGCTATCATTGCATCAATATACGGCTTCAGGCCATATTCATCAAGAAGGAAGGACATCCTTTCCTTCCAGATGACATACTAGTTGGAAGCACTGTCCAACCTGTCTTGATCTCGAAGTCGGCTAGCGACATCCCAGATGATGTCAAAAATATCCTCTTCCCTTTCTGCTCAGCTGCTGCTACTTGATTGTTGCTACTACTTGACCATTGCTGCTACTTGGTTGCTATCATTACTCAGTTGTTGCTGCTACTCAGCCGTTACTGTTACTTAGACATTACTGATCTGCAAGGGTATTCAAAATTCTTGAGACATCTGCTCTTCTTTTTCCCAACACTAGTTCTGCTTTAGCAACTGTTGTGTCCAGCTAGAGATCTACTATATGAAAATTACTAGTTCCTCCCTCTGCCTCTGCAAACCTATGATCTGGAGAGATCGATTTTTTCTATCACTCTCTCAGAAAAATTGATTTCTCCTTAAGAATTCGTCATCTTGACCAAGGTGACTTCACTGCCTCTGGGGTTTTGAACTGCTGCCCCTCATTGAACAATGAAACTCCTCCTTTGCTACTGAGCACTCCAACTGCTCATTTGTGCTCTGATACCATGTGAAAAATCGAAAACCCGATTCCTATTACAACAACTGGAAATGATTCTCCTAATTGTTAAATTATTTTTAACAATTTATTTACTATGTGCTAGAGAAAATACTGAATCAATCACACTGCAACCTACACAAATAAACTGTGGAAGAAATAAACACTGGAAGAAATATTAGCACACACACATAAAATGACACAGTTACTTTTGGACCAGTGTCATAGGAAAAACCCAACTCAGGAAAATCGGTGCAGCAGCTGAGGGTTTTATTATTATGCAACAGTGAAATAAAATGAGTACAACTGGATGCCAAAATTGGCTATCCTACAGAGAAATACTGGAAAAAATTTGGAGAGGAATTTTCCACACCCCATAGTAATTTCCTGGCACCACTTCACTTTAAAATTACGGCCTTCTGAGGCACTGTGTTAGCCTCTGCGTAACTGGCTGGACGAATTAACTTCTTCTGGATTCTGATGAAGTCGTTTTTCCTTCTGTTAATTAGAAAGACACTTCTCTAACACTCTGGGTCTCCTTCCTGACCTTTGGAACTGAAAATGTCAATCTTCCTTAGCAAATCGACTTTGCCTCTAGAGGCTACTGCGTTGCTCTGCATCAATCTCATTATGGCTTCTCTGCCTCTATGCAAATGCACTCACCGGATCTGGAAATGTTCCTCTGGATTCACTGTCCTTGTCCCTCTCTCACTGCTTCGATCTCTCTAGCTCTCTCTCCGACAATTGAATGCTGCTACTCAGGAAATCCATATGCTCATGAAATCAAACTGCATAAGTGATTTCTCCAAGCCCCATCGACTTCTTCTTATAATCCTCTATTGAGACTTCAATGACCAAGATTAGATCTTAATCCATGGCTAGTATTAACTTGAAGCCGATTCGTGTGAGTTTCTAAAACAATCACACCTTAACTTAATTAATTCTGATTAATTAGTCATATTCCCTAAGTTTAGATTTAGGAAATATTTAAAACTAACTAATAATCTAATTAAGTCATTTCTAGGTAGAATTTCCATAAACGATTTCTAAGTTTTGGAGATATCATGTATTCTAGCCTCTCCACAAAATTTTAAGGCTAGAACACATCTGATGCTACAAAAACTAACACTATACAATGAGATGCGGATAAAAGAGGGAGCTAGGCAGCTATGGAGAACTGCTAGCTGATACTATTATGAAGACAAGCTATAAGGCTTGTGATGTTGAATTCCCAAATAGAAATGAAGTCTAGAATCTCCTCCAGATTTGAGAGGGAACAAAGGAGTCTCCTTATAATAGGAGCAAGGTGTTGAAAATGTAACTCGTTTTGGTCTTCATAATTGTTGTAGTACTCATTTCAATATGTATCATATGTAATAAACAAGAGAATAAAAGAAAAAGTTACTATTATTCAAGAATGGGTTTCATGCTATTTATTGATGGTCTTTTAAGTAAAAGCATGTTCTTCATGCTTTTAGGGTTTGTTAGGTCTTAATTTATCTTTCAGTCTTTGTTACACAAATGGCTTCTTAAATCTTTTTATTAGTTTGTTTTTAGCTTATTTTGTTTAGAAATTTGAATTAAAACATTGTTTAGAATCTAGATTGAATCAAAACTTCAAAACGTCTAGATTGTTTACATGTTTCAACTTTCAAGAATAAAAAATTCAAACCCTTGTGTAGTGAATCTGAGTGTGTTCAAGTGAGTGAGAAGAGGCATTTAAAAGTTAAAATCAACAATTATATTTGTGTTTGTTTCTTATGTGATGGGATTTTTTTCTTTTTCAATTTTTTTGTTGTGCTATAAGTTCAAATTCAAGTTCAAAGTTTCAAAAAAAATGTCAAGGAATTTTGGACGATATGTGGGAATATGGTGAACTTGATCCTATACCCGAATGTGGGGGGGTCACTAGAATGTATTTGACTTGCAAGTTGTGGGGAAAGCATATGTCAAGGGGCGTGAACAGATTTAAATTCCATTTGGGGAAAATTCCGGGGAAAAATATAGAACTTTACCCAAATCCAACTCCAGAAATCATTCGACAACTTTTAAATCATTGACAGATAAAAAGGAGGGCAAAGACATCAAGGAAAAGGTAAAAAACCAACTTTTAGAGGCCTCAAGAGTGGGGGAAGTGAGAGTGGTTCTTCAACATCAAATTCCACACCCACATGTCCCAACCCCTCAACTTTTTCATCTTTTTTTGTTCCTAGAACGACATCTGGTGCACAATCTCACATCAAATCAACACTTAAAAAAAAGGAAAAGGCAGAAGCTGACAGGTTGGTCAATAAGTGTCTTCTATGGAGTGATGTTCCTTTCAACATTGCCAATAAAAACCTATTCTACCAACCTATGTTTGATGTTGTTGTTGTTTTTGGCTGGGGTTACAAAGCCCCTACCTTTGCAAAGTTGAGAGGGTCTCTTCTTAAAATGAAAAGGATGATTGCACTGTCAGATTGGAGGAATTTAGGGCATCATGGGAACACACTGGATGCACAATCATGTCAAATGGTTGGACTGAACAAAAGGGTAGGACCCTTCTTAACATTATGGTTAGTTGTCCCAAGGGGAAAATGTTTATGAAAATTGTTGATGCATTTGCACACATTAAAGATGCACGTTTATTATGTGAGTTCTTGGACATCTTCAAGTAGGTCCACAAAATGTTGTTCAAGTCATAACGAAAAACACTGCAAAGTATGTTGTTGCTGGCAAGTTTCTTATGGAGAGGTGTCCTAACTTGTTTTGGACACCTTGTGCTACTCATTGTATTGACTTGATGTTGGAGGATATAGGTAAGATCTCTCTTGTGAGAGATATTTTTGAATCATTCAGGAGCATAACAAAATTTATATATAATCATGAATTTTTGCTTAGCTTGATGAGAAGATTCACCAACAACATGTTGATGCCTCGAAAATCGCTGTATCAACATCGAGGAAAACCACCCGGTTCGGACCTTAAAGCAACTCCTTTTCCGTTTGAATTAGTGACTCCCACTGGTTTAACTAGGTCCAGTTACCTTTTCCCTATCACTATTTATTTATGATGTACCTTTACCTACCAATAGACAGGGATATCAGATCACTTCTTCTTGTTGATCAGGCAAGAGTGATCCTTATGCTTATTTGGGTTCAACCAAGCCACAACTAAAATTTTGCCTCTTCAAGAAGAAGACTTAAAATAATATAGAAATTACTCTAAATGCAAGCTTATTTTCTAATGCAAGCAAAAGAAACTAATCTAAATCCTATCTTAATTAGGCAGATATAGATCTAACCCAACTAAGAGCAAGATAATTAAAATATTGGGATTTAAACATGTCTTGCTTATAATAAATATCAAGTTAATGAAGTAGTTCAATTAACTGATATTAAGGATATCAAAACAAATCTTATTGAGACCTTTTAACTGAAATAATAAACCAACAACATTCTAGGAAGTAGTTCACAAAAATGATATTGATTATTAAATCAATAAATCAAATAATTAAACAATAATACGCAGAAATAGTTCATAACACATTACTATTTAATAAATCAGTTTTATAAGATAGATTTCTGAGCAAGTAGTTGCTCAAAAATCAGAATTTAATCCATAAGAACAGAGATACATAATAACAACATTGAGACAAATTACCCATATTGACAAACATGAATAAAATGAGACATTCCTATTACCATAAAAATGAAACTGATATTTGAAACAATAGTATTAGAAATACCAATTTATTGCATCCATTTCTATAACCTTGGTCTCCAACAGTCCTTTACATTGCTTGAACTTTTGCCTTCAAAACTAGAGCTACAGTAGTGCAAACTCTGCCCCTCATACATAATTCAAAATATAAAGGAAAAATCCTCAATAATCCCTAGATCTGAGATTTTCTCTCCTCCCTCCTACAACTCTAAATTCTTATTACAATACTGCTTTTAGAAGTCCAAAATTGTAGAGGAGAGCAACCCTTATTACATTCTGCAATTTATTATTTATACTATTTGCAAAGGAATTATTGAAAGGAGAGTTTGTTAAAGAAAAATTTGCTCAATCCAATTTTATTTGCTCAAAATACCAATCTTTAATTGTTGGAGCATTCTCATTGATTGAAATCTTTTTCTTCATATCTCTTCTACTATTTTTCTGCAAGAAGAAATCAAAATAAATTAAAATGCAACAATAAAATCAAAATGGCATTGCTAGCATTTAAAACAAATCCAATCAAATACAATTAAATAAATAATTGAAAATAAAATGTAAGCTTTCTATTGATGTCTGGGATGTTTTAATTGGCCAAATATATAATTGACAAATGGATATGCAATTAAAAGAGGTTTGGGCAAATGAAAATGCAAAAAATAAAACTTAGAAAATTGATTTTGTTTTGAAAATTCGGAGCTTGATCTTTTGTCTGATTTTTGACCCAATAAATAACCAAATCTTATAGTGAAACCTCTTCACAAATGTTCTCTTTGATTTTATCTTTCCAATGAGCCATCTTGGGCCTCATTTGACCTAGTAAAACTCAATGTATAAGCTTCTAAAGTTGATAAATCAAATCTGGCATAAATTTAGAAATTCTGTTGTTGAACTAAAAATCAGAATTTTAATGGAAAACTAATCCTAAATTAGTCTCTAATTTAATTGTTAATTATAAACTAAACTATTTATTAAAATTTAATCAATAAAATTACCCATTAAAACATAATATTAATCTAAATTAAATTAAATTAATTATTTAAATAATATATAACATTTAATTATTTAAATAATAATATTTAAACTTAATATTAAATTCCTTTTAACTTACCACTTTACTTCACTCATACGTATGAGTGATAGTTTAAAACCAAAAACCAAAATCGAATTTGTTATAATACTTTGTTTTAATTCCCCTTTGACTTTTCTATGTTCGGGATGGGGAGAATTGAGTCAATTGGGGTTCTTAAAAAATGTGTCAAGTCAAAACTCTCGAATCGGGGATCGGAATATCGCATATCGGGGGTTTGTCCAGTTTTACCAGTTTTATTTAAAGTTGTCATGTATGAAAGCTTCGATGTGATTAGATCTAATTTTTCGATGCGATTTTTTTTAGTTTTATTGTAATGAAGTTTAGTTTATAAACTATAGCTAATTTAATAAAAATAAAAATTAAACTATAGTCATTTTGAAATTTTGGGCTTTCGAGATTAGTAATTAATTTAAAAAATTGGAGTAAATTACTAAAATTCTGATAATTTATAATTTGGTTGAAAAATGACAAAATATTAGTAATAGGTTAATATTTGAAATAAATGCGTTATTGAACTAATTTATTTATAAAATGCAATATTGTACATTTTATGCATTTTTATCCCAGACTAGATAAATGACGAGACTTCAAAGAAGTACCATTTTCAAACCAGTTAACCAAATGAGGCGAAACAAGCGTCAATAGGAAGCTTATAAAAAATCGATTCTAATAAAGCAATCAAAACAAGAATTCAAAGAAAATGAAAAATTAACAAAAGCATAGGATAATCGATTGAATAAAATTGCTAAAAGGTGTTTAGTCAAAATTTTATAGAAAGAGTCCCCATTTTTTGAAGTGAACACATCAATAATGAGGGGTTGTGTTTTTATCACAACAATGACGACACACGGGAGAAGAACCAGTTATCTCTGTTTGATATAAATGAGATTTTCTTAAAATTAAAGTAAAAATATTTAAAGAAGATAAAATTATTTTTTTGGAATGCTTGACTAGGTTCATTAATCTGAATAAAAACAAGAATCATCTAACTATAATTTTTCTCAAAATTTCTCATAAATTAAAATATTTAAATACTCTATATCAGTCTTTAATTAGTTGTAGAGATAAAGCAGGGGTTACTTTATAGCTTAGCTTTTGAAATATACTCATTTGTCACAGGTAGAGCCACTGCTGCCAGCAAACATCTATAGTCTCGACAGGGTTACCTTTTAATCATAAATGATTCAGAATCCCATCTCTTTAAGAATTATTGACCTAGAGATAAATCCATTTATATATGTTTATTATTTTATTATTTTATTATTTTGTTCCTAAAAGCCATTGTCCGGTTTGGTAGCCAGATAGTTGACAATGCCACTCATTGGTTATAATTAGACTGAACACGCTGGTTCGTGATGAAACCCCTTGTCTTATAATTGTTTACAATCATA
Organism: Pinus taeda; assembly: GCA_000404065.3. Taxonomy (NCBI): domain Eukaryota; kingdom Viridiplantae; phylum Streptophyta; class Pinopsida; order Pinales; family Pinaceae; genus Pinus; species Pinus taeda. The sequence continues at coordinate 43,367 of APFE031029516.1, forward strand.
AGCCATTACCTTGGTTTGTTTAACAGTGTTTGTAATGTCAGCGTATTTTTCCCTTATGATCATGGTAAGCAGGGTCATGATGAGACCTCTTATCTTTTAAGTTTAAATATATTTCTGGACTATACTCTAAAAAAATAAGACTTTATGGGACAGGGAGAATCATTGACTTCTTAAGAGTTAAGAATGACAATTTCAGAGTTAAAGGTGCTTTGCTGTAAAGTGCTTTTACTTGGTTAAAAATAACTTTTCTTGACTGATAATAGAGCTTTGAAAGATCCTAATAAAATTTTGAAATCTCAAAATGATTACAATTTCGATGAAAAATGATTTTTTAATTTTAATTTTAATTTTAATTTTATTTATTTATTTATTTTTGTTCAGATTTTATGATACTTTGTCAACTTCTCTAAATTGGTAATCTCTTCCTTAAGTATGTCTCACTTTTATAATAAGAAAATCAAATTTTACTAAGAGATTTAAGAAAAAGCTAATATGTGACTATTAGCAATTTTTTTCCATGTATGCTGACCATTGTTAGGTAACAAATAGACCTTCCATATAAATCACGACAAAGTCACCAAAATTAAAAAAAAAAGAAAAAAAGAAAAAAAGAATTCTTACGCTAAAGTGAGAAAAGAAATCAGCAAACAAAATAAAAATGAAGAAATTTTAAAAGTGGAAAGGAAAATCCAAGTTTCAAAAGATAAACTCAGACAAGAATGTTTATACCAATGTCTCAACAATATGAAGAAAAAGAAAATAATCGTGTAATCATTCCTTCTTATGTCGAGATTTAGAAAAATCATACCTTGCAGGGTTGTAAGTGTTGTAAGCTTTTAGATAGCAGTGACGATAAAATTCAGCCACAATGAAAAATTTCTGTCGGATGTCAATCTTCTTGTTTCAAAGCATCATCTTAATCGTTTTCTAAAAAAAGAATGCTTAAAGAAACAGACTAAAAGTTCTGAAACTTCCTGGTGTGGCTATTTCAATGAGGATTATCGCTGCTTCTTGAAATAAAGCCAGGAGAAGAGTATAGGACTTCGAAAATCTGATTCGGTAGAAGATTGAAAAATTCGAATGGAGGACTGCAAAACATATTTTTTATATCAGCAAAAACAAAACTGAAACTAAAGTAACGAAATGGAAATTAATGAAAGTGGGTACATGAATTTTACCATTGGATAATTGCTTTTGATCTTACCTAAAAGGTATCAATTTCTCCAAACTTGCTGACTTCTTATTTTAATTAACATTAAAAACATGAAGAAGTCAAACTAACCAAAATCTTGTAACCCAAAACCATTATTTATTTCATTTAAACTAAAGCAAGCAGTAAAATGTAAAAATGGAATGCTTAGTATTCAGGGAAATTGAAATTAAAACCAATGCATCAGAAATGAGAATGAGAATTTGCAGTAATAAATGTTCTCAAAATATTATAAGTTTCATATAAACTCCACGATTTTATAAATTGTCCAGAATCAAGACCAAATCCAAGATAATAAAATTTACATATGAAGATAGAGAGGTCTTAAATTCCATTTTTAATTATGGAATTATATATTTAAAACTGAAATGTATGAGAAATTGAAATGATTTGAATATCCTGCAAACTGATGATTAACTGCTTTCATACCATAGTGGTTATCCAAGTTCGCTTTTAAAATAACATATCGCCGTATCAGATGATTCACATAACTTGTTTCTTTACCATGCTTCAAGTTTAATTTGCAAGACTTCACTTTTGTTGCTATGCCATGTATTGATTAAATGTTAATGACTTAGAGGCATGGATTGGAAGTTATTTCATTGAAGGTTGCAATGGCAAATTGTCGATAAGAAAACATGCGATGAGAAGATGTGCTATGAGATGGAGCAATCGCATCATTAAAGAAATATTATATCGGGGATTGGGGATTATTTGCATTGTGCTTCCCACATCGCACAACGCGCATCACAGATTTAGAATTGTGATGTGAGCATAAATAAAAATGCGATGAAGTAATTGCGATATCGGCGATTGCTAATCGGTGATTGGCGAACTTTTAGTACCTGATGTAACACAATTTGATTCTTTCGATGCTGATATGCGATGAATGATGTGGCTAATCGGCGATTGCGATCGACAATCTTAAGCACATGATGTAACAATTCTTGATACGTCGATATGCGATGAAGAGTGGACCTGATAATTTTATAATGAAAATTTAATAACGTATCAGATCCGAGACATCAGCCTTTTAAAATTATGCCCCTACTTTTATTGCGATTGAATGGACGCAATATTTTATAAACTTGATTGGAATTTCATATCGGGTCTGAAATTATGTGGTCATCGCAATAATGGTAAAGTCGTTTATCGGAGATCAATGATTCATGATAATGGAAGTATATTCAACTACAAACCTCCGATATGCGAAATGCGATATGGCATATGAGTGAGGTAATACATCGAAGATCTTTTATGAACAATTTGTTATAAAAAATGTTAAAAGCTACCTCCGATGCAATACTTTGCTACAAATGGTTGTGAAGTCAATGATGTGATATCAGAATGAAATGATTTACGAAGATGAGCGGTATGATAGTATTGCAAATATTTTTATTGAAGTATCAGCAATATGAAAATCAAGTTGAATCCTATGATATTGCTTGAAATTTCAATTGAGTTTTCTGATGGTTGAAAGCAAAGTTAAAAATGCTCAAATTCTAATGAAACACAAATGAAATTTCCCTGAACCTGTTTTAAATTTGAAATGGGTTCGCTGGTTACTTCAAGTTTTTGAAAACAAATGAAAACCTGTAAATAAAACATAACAAAAATAAAAAAATAAACTAAGGAAAAGAGAAACTAATAATAGATGAGAATGAATTGGTGAATGCATACTTGGAAGGAGATTTTCTGTAGTTTTTACCTCATGAATCTTCAAATTCTTCCTTCAATTTATTAAAATTTTGCCTTTATTCAAAATCATCTCATCATTTATTCTAAATAGGAATGTGCAATCAACCTAAATAAAATTTGTTTATTTATGTTCAAGAAATATAAAATTTACCTGAAATAAATATGAAAATAGTCTTCCCTTTTAAATTAAAACAACAATTTATTACCTTTACTTATTCTAAATAACTTGAAAGAATCTGTATTGTTATAATGACTGTTCAATAATGCTTTTAGTAAATAAATATGATGCGTATTGCAGCATCAAATAATAAACTATAGATCATAATGGGATAAAGCCATTAATTGTGTAAAAATGTCAAAACAGATTTGAAGGTGTGCACACAGCAAAATGGGCATCCTTAAGGTCAGCGTGGCAAATTTCAAAGAAGATAATATGAACTTCATATGATTACCACCAAAGGTTAGACTGACTAATAATGATTGAGTCAGAATTAAGCCTATCATAGAGAGTCATACATTTCATGGGATAATGAGATCATGAAGCTTTCATATCCTCAAAACCTTTATCATATAAATTTCAAAAGAAAATATTAGAAAGAAATCTCGAAATGAAGAAAAGTGGCTTTGAGACAATCGATGCTAAGTGCAACTTTAATTGAATTTAATCAAGACATTATTCAAAATAGACAAAGTAGAGGTATTGCTGTAAGAAATTTAAAAAGGGAACCAAGAAATAAAATTTTCTGATAGGGAGAAAATGTTTTCACTGAACATGTATGAGAATCACTGATTGCTTTGTTTTATTTTTAATCTACAGAACTGTTGAAAATAAATTAACTACATTAACTCTACTCCTATTCTAACCATATACATGAAAAATGACTAGGTATAGTCATATTTCCAGTGTAACCATTTTCTCATTTTAATCCCTGCTTGTATGTACAATTCAAATGTTAGTAATAAAAATAAAAATCTAACTAAACTAAGAAAGATAATTCTGTAAATAAAATGCACAATTATTGTTAGCAACTTAATGAAAATATCTTTCTCTTGAAATTTCATTTCCAATTGAAAACCAATTGGATCATAGAAATCTGGATGGATTTCTATTAATAACTGAGAAATGTTCAAAAGAGGAGATAACAGGCCAGTTTGTGGATATGAACTTTTACATTCAAAAGCCTGAAAAAAATTGTTAGTGTTATGTACAAATGTTAAGCTATTAACAATTTTCCTTGAAGGAAAATTTTCCAAATATTTTTCAAATGAGTCAATGAAAAATGAATGGAAATCTGTTAAATACAATTGAAAATTATTAATTAAATTAGATCGCTGGCCAGATTGTAAAAATACATTCTCTTGTTGATATTGCTTTTGAGAAGATAGAAGCTTTTGATAAGAGATGAACATCGATTGACATTGACATTGAAATAACTTTCGATGCTCATGATTATAACATGAAACTTTAATTTTCCAATAGGGCAATGCATCAATTGAATGTTTGATAGTAAAGTGCTCAATATGGCAGCGTAAAGTATTAAAAATCTGAAAAATAAAATTAGAAATAAAATCTGATTTTAAACAAAAGAAGTGAGGAAATAAAAATAAAATGAAATCACTATTGTTATAACTAATGTTACAGAGCAATTGGGATCATTTTGAAATAATTTCTTTTTTTCACAAGGATTAGCCAGAATTATGGAATTTGAGTAATTTTGAATTCCAACTTGTGAATTAGAAAACGAATTATGATTATGAATAGGAATGAGACCTTGATCATGATATGAATCATAAATTGGAATGTTTTCTTGAATGGTGAAATCATGAAGATAATTTGCTACTCTAAAATGAGGATAGGTTGCAATAATTTCTAAATTGAAACGTTCCTCATTCACAGATGTTATATGAATTTTCTCATGAGGATTCTCTTGAGAGGAATAAAAATCAACGTCCTTAATGTCAGAGTAATTATCATAAATGACTTCACAATATTCTCTAAAATTCCCTTTTATCTCATCTAATATATCAAAACAAGGAGGAATAAAAATTTCATGCTCATTAATGGAAAACGAATGATCAATTATTGTTTCTTTATCTTGATAAAAATTTATTGGTGATTCATTTAGACCATCCTCTTTATTTTCTGCAAAATCATTAATACCAAGAGGGGAAAAATTACTATAATTATAAATATCAGGATAAAGGGAAAAATGTGAATCTGAAATAATGCAATTAAAAATGTCTCGGTTTGAGAACTCTCATACATTATAATGATTGCAAATTTCAGAGTTTAAATCGTTCCTTTGTGTGCTCATGCTTTCTTGAAGAACGCTGTTTTGCTGCTCTGATTTCGACATTTGCTCATCATGAAAAAATTCAGAAATTTGTACTGCAGTTTGCATGTTATTATTTACTTTGATTGTTACTTGTACTTGATGATTTGCAATCTGATTTTCTAAATTCACTGTAGAGTAGTTTTCAGATTTCAAGGCGGCTCTTTTTTCAAAATTGTTGTTGTTGTCTTCTTGCATTTGATTAGAAATATTTTCCAAGCTTTGTGAAACCACTTCATCACAATTTATTTGCACATCCATATTGGAATTCTCATTTATGTTAGAAGGCGATGAAACAAAACTTGAACTAATTTGATATGGATTGGGAATGGGAGGAAGAGAACAAATATATTCAAACCAATCTAGTGATTCTTCTTCCGTGGGTTTATCTTCAACTTTAAATCTTAAACAATTCAAGTGAAATCACATATTAAAACCATTAACAGACTCATTTTCAAATCTTCGTAGATATTCAATTTCCTCACATACCTGTTAATAATTATAGCCGTCAAATTTAGACATGAAAATTGTAACAAATTGATCCAAGCTGTGAATTGAGGCAACTGGAAGAGTTCTACACCAGTTTCTGGCTTTTGCCGCAAATGTGAGAGTAAAAATTCTGCATAAAATGCCTTCATCAATTCCTTGAAAATCATAATTTGAAACATTTTGAATAAACTGAAAGACATGGTTAAAAGCAAAAGAATTTCTCTTATCATTAAACTTTGCCCGAGACAAGAGTCTTACCACTTCGAGTGGAGTATTGGAGAATGCACGTCCATGGATGCAACTCCAAATTGGAAGCTTAAGAGAAGTCATCGTAATTAAATAAAGTGTTAAATTGAAAAGACTCCAATAGACAAAAATATTAGGCCCTCCTTTTAGTGCTAAAAATATTGATGCCTCGAAAATCACTGCATCAACATCGGGGAAAACCACCCGGTCAAGACCTTAAAGCAGCTCATTTTCCGTTTGAATTAGTGGCTTCAACTAGTTTAACTAGGTCCAGTTACCTTTTCCCTATCACTATTGGTTTATGATGTATCTTTAATTACCAATAGATAGGGATATCAGATCACTTCTTCTTGCTGATCAGGCAAGAGAATGATCCTTAAGATGATTTGGGTTCAACTAAGCCACAACTAAAATTTTGTCTCTTCAAGAAGAGGACTTAAAATAATATAGAAATTACTCTAAATGCAAGCTTATTATCTAATGCAAGCAAAAGAAACTAATCTAAATCATATCTTAGTTAGGTAGATATAGATCTAACCCAACTAAGAGCAAGATAATTAAAATATTGAGATTTAAACATGTCTTACTTATAATAAATATCAAGTTAATGAAGTATTTCAATTAACTGATATTATGGATATCAAAACAAATCTTATTGAGACTTTTTAACTGAAATAACAAACCAACAACATTCCAGGAAGTAGTTCACAAAAATGATATTGATTATTAAATCAATAAAGCCAATAATTAAACAATAATATGCAGAAATAGTTCATAACACATTACTATTTAATAAATCAGTTTTATAAGATAGATTTCTAAGCAAGTAGTTGCTCAAAAATCAGAATTTAATCCATAAGAACAGAGATACATAATAACAAATTTGAGACAAATTACCCATATTGACAAGAGTGCACAAATATGAATAAAATGAGACATCCTGTTACCATAAAAATGAAACTGATATTTGAAACCATAGTATTAGAAATACCAATTTATTGCATCCATTTCTCTGACCTTGGTCTCCAACAGTCATTCACATTGCTTGAACTTTTGTCTTCAAAACTAGAGCCATAGTAGTGCAAACTCTGCCCCTCATACATAATTCAAGATACAAAGGAAAAATCCTCAATAATCCCCGAATCTGAGATTTTCTCTCCTTCCTACAACTCTAAATTCCTATTACAGTTGTGCTTTTAGAAGTCTGAAATTGCAGAGGAGAGCAACCCTTATTACATTCTGCAATCTATTATTTATACTATTTGTAAAGGAATTCTTGAAAGGAGAATTTGTTGAAGAAAAATCTGCTCAATCCAATTTTATTTGTTCAAAATTCCATTTTTTAATATTTGGAGCATTCGTATTGATTGAAATATTTTTCTTCATCTCTTCTACTGTTTTCCTGCAAGAAAAAATCAAAATAAATTAAAATGCAACAATAAAATCAAAATGGCATTGCTAACATTTAAAACAAATCCAATTAAATACAATTAAATAAATAATTGAAAATAAAATGTAATCTTTTTATTGATGCCTGGAATGTTTTAATTGGCCAAAGATATCATTGACAAATTGATCTGCAATTAAAAGAGGCTTGGGCAAATGAAAATGCAAAAAAAAAAACTCAGAAAATTGATTTTGTTTTGAAAATTCAGAGCTTGATCTTCTGCTTGATTTTTGACCCAATAAATGACCAAATCTATTAGTGAAACCTCCTCAGAAATATTCTTGATTTTATCTTTCCAATGAACCGCCCTGGGTCTCATTTGACCAAATAAAACTCAATTTATGAGATTCCAAAATTGATAAGTCAAATCTAGCATAAATCTGGAACTTCTGTTGCTGGATTAAAAATCAAAATTTTAGTTAAAAAACTAATCCTAAATTAGTCTCGAATTAATTCTAATTTAATTATTAATTTATAAACTAATTATTAATTAATATTAATCTAATACATAATTAACTATTATAACCCATTATATTAATCTAAATAATATTTAAATTTAATTATTTAAATTAATTATATATATTACATATTAATTAATTTAAAATAATTATTTAAATTTTAATATTAAAACTAATATTAAATTCCTTTAACTTACCGTTTTACTTCACTCATACGTATGAGTGATAGTTTAAAACCAAAAACCAAAATCGAATTTCTTATAAGACTTTGTTTTAATTCCCCTTTGACTTTTCTATGATTGGGATCGGGAGAATTGAGTCCATTGGGTTTTTTTAAGTCAAAACTCTCGATGCGATGTATGAATTTTTTAATGATCAAGGGATCGCGCTATAGTATATTGGGTGTTTGTCGAATTTTATTTATAGTTGTTATGTATGAAAGCTCCGATGCGATTAGATTCAATTTCCCGATGCGATTTAATTAATTAATTAATTAATTAATTAATATTATTATTATTATTATTATTTTTTTATTTACACTGTTTATTTTAATAAAGTTTAGTTTATAATTACAGCCACTTTAATAAAAATAAAAATTAAACTATAGTTGTTTCGAAATTTTGGGCTTTCAGGATTAGTAATCAATTTGAGAAATTGGAGTAAATTACTAAAATCTCGATAATTCATAATTTGGCTGAAAAATGAAAAAATATTAGTAATAACTAACTAGGGGTTAATATTTGAAATAAATGCATTATTGAACTAATTTATTTACAAAATGCAATATTGTACATTTTATGCATTTTTAACCCAGGCTAGATAAATGACGAGACTTCAAAGGAGTACCATTTTCAAACCAGTTGACCAAATGAGGCGAAACAAGTGTCAATGAAAAGCTTATAAAAAATCGATTCTAACGAAGCAATCAAAACAAGAATCCAAAGAAAATGAGAAATTAACAAAAGCATAGGATAATTGACTAAATAAAATTGCTGAAAGGTGTTTAGTCAGAATTTTATAGAAAGGGTCCCCATTTTTTGAAGTGAACACATCAATAATGGGGGGGCGGGCGGGGGTGGCGGAAGGGGGCGGGGGTTGTGTTTTTACCACAACACAACAAAGGGTTGGCACGTCCTACCATTACATGATTTGCCACTACTTTCATATATCTTCAGTCTTTGTTGAATTTTACGTGGGATGTGAAGAGCATGTTTCTTTCACAAGATTGGCGTGGTTTATCTATTAGCTGCAAATCAGAGGGAGAGGGCATATGCAGACTAATTTCATATGATAAGAGCATTTGGGAAGGAGCAGGGGAAGTGTGTGCCATTTCAGAACTTTTTGGAAGGTTTCTTTAGTTGGTTGATGGAGACAAGCCCACAATGGGCTACTTGTATGGGGCCATGGACATGGCCAAAGAAGCCATTCAAGCCTATTATGAAGATAAGAGAGACGAGGGGTTAGAGAAACATCAGTTGGTATGGAGAGTGATTGATGAGTGATGGAACAATACCCTCCATTGCCCCATTCATGTTGTAAGTATTTACCTCGACCCTACATTTTGTTACTCCCGTGGTTTCAGATTTGATGCTGAGGTGATGGATGGATTCCTCACTTGTGTTGAGAGGATGGTGGCATCTGAGCAAGAACGTGAAGAAATTTCTAAAGAAATGGAGATATATAGGATGGAAGGTGGCACATTTGGTTTTACCATTGCTATTAAGAATAGGACGACCAAAATTCCAGGTAAGCTTTAGTTTGTTTCAACTTTCAACTTTCATAATTCATGTCTCTTCATAATTTGCTTCAAGTTTAGAATCTCAATGTTTTAATTTTTATTTATTTATTTTATTTTTAATTTTATTTATTTATTTATTTATTATTTAATTTAATTTATTATTATTTATTTATTTTTTAACTTGTAGATGCTTGGTGGACAAACGATGGTGGTAGAGTACCCTTCTCTAAAAGATTGTCATTCAAGTGCTCAACCAAACATGCAATTCCTCTGGCTGTGAGGTGCAACTAGAGTGTATTTGACAAAATATACAACAAAAAGCGCAACATGTAAAAAAATTGAATTAAATTTTTAAATTCATTTTATTATTTTTATATTAAAATTTTCTAAGTACTAATTTACAATATATGACCCTAATACAGATTGGAGTCCCAAGGCCTCAATGACATGGTCTATGTCTACTACAATCTTCGATTGTGGGTGAGACAACTTCAGAAAACTCTTGATGTGGAAGCCATCTCATTGGAAAATATTGATACCATTGTTGCATGGAGGGTTGAGAAGGAGAGGCATGTCTTAGACTTGATCCCTGATTGCATGGAGGGTTGAGACTAAGAGGCATGTCATGGACTCGATCCCTAATTGGTTAGATATGTATCTAGAGGCACTAGAGGCAGAGGATGTAGAAGTTGCAAGGGAGGGAGAGCCAAAGGTAGAGGAGGAGAAGGAACAGGGTCAAGAGGAAGAGTGAGAGGAGCAAAAGGAGGAGGAGGTGACACCATCTAGGATGGGTGGCGGCAGAGGACAAAGGCAACCTCTTTTTTTTCTTCTAGAAGACGATAGAGTCCATTTGTAGCCCTAGGGGCAGGGCCTCCTTCCTCTAGAGAAAAAGGCAAAGCCATTCCCTATGCCCGTAAAAGGGGCAGAGGATCTCAGTGAATGACTAATTTATGACATGTAGATGACTCATTATATACGTTTATTATATTTTTTGTTGATATTTTGACTCTTGAGAGTTGAGATTGAGTCAAAACTCAAGATTCAGGACTTGATTCACTATTTTGATATGTGATGTAGCACTAGACTTCATATACATATTATATATTAGCTTTCTTTTCATGTTTACATGGAAATTAATTTATTTGATGTTGTGGATACTTTAGATGCTAAAAAGTTTTTTAAAAAATGAATATTTTTGTATTTTTAAAATTTTTTCCAAGTTTTTGCCGATTTTTTAAAAAACCTCCCGACTTTAATGACTTTCTCAATTTTTGGACCCTTGTCGATTTATTCCCGAGGTCGACTTTTTCCACATTGAGTCAAACAAAAAGAACTTCATATCTACTTCTGAACCACAAGAATAGACAACTCAATCAATCTACGAATCTATATCACTCAAAACATAAGCAACAAACCTATGTTCCAAAGAACACTGAAGTTTGCACAATTCAATCTGGTGATAAGAATTCATCATAAGTTTCCAATAGCTGCAAGTTTCCACAGAAGATTGATCTAGGATGGTCAAATCCCTTCTTATTTCAACAATTTTACTTATCACTCGAAAGGTCCTATCATCATGTATTAACAAAGATGAAAACTCAAAATACAAAACATACAAATACATCTCAAGACAAAGGAACAAATGACACACCTTGTCAACATTAAGCTTTGGGGACAAATCATTTTGAAGAGGACGGCAATGTTATGAATAAAATATATACAAATAATAGTAATAATGAATAATAACTTAGTAATGAATATGCATGTCTCTAAAGACATGACCTTTTGTGAAGAGGTACCTGCCTAGGTATATAAGCATGTCCTCACCCTCAATTGTAATCATCTCTGTACATTCAACAATTCTTATATAATATAATGTACTATAATGGATATTTGCATATCCCAGATATTCTGAGTATTTTACTGTGTATACGAACTTTGTTCATTACAGTATCCATGCCAAAATATAGCCTCCATTCTTCAGGGGGAAATGACCTGTGAGCCATTGTTTGCCATAGCTCTCAAAACTACCTTACTTCCATTTGGTGCTTTAAATTCCATTTCCAATGCGTGGTAATCCATAGTATGTTTTCACAAAAAATACAACCATTGAACCCCCAATACCATATTAATATATGCAAGATCTATCATGTAAAAGTCACTAGTGAAAGTATAATTACCAAGTGTTACACTCAAAGCTTGAATCATCCATGTACAATCCAAGTTGTACCCATCCACTACTATCACATCAAGGCCTTTGAATTCCTCTATGGGAAACCCTCTCTTTGCTATTAATGTTGCATCAATGAAGTTGTGTGTATCTCCCCCATTAATCAAAGTTGTGATACATTGTCCTTTGACGACTCCCCTTACCATGAAGGTGTAATACCTGGGTGTTCCTGATAGAGTCTCAATCTTAACTTGTGGTCATAATTTTTAAATTTTTATTTATTTATTTATTTTATTTATTATTATTATTATTATTTTTTTCACGTGGCTTCTCTTCTATTTTAGCTTCCTCATGGGGTTATTCTTGCCCTAGGCTACTAGGCTTATCTTTTGGTTCTCCTTCTTCGTCCTCATCATCAGATACCACTTTGATGCAGTGGATCTATCCTTTGCCTAAACAATGGTGTTTTGGTTCCCATGGTTCCTTGCACGTGAAAGAAAGCTTCTTTCATCTTAGTTCACTTCGTGTTTGCTCATCCAATTTATCTCATTTGGGCCAATCTCTTTGAAATGGTTTCTTCTCCTTATCTTTTCGAGGGATGAGAGGTTTGGATGGAGCCTTAGATTTTATTGTTGCATTTCTCATGTCTCTAGTCTTCTTGATGGCAACTTGAAGGGTTGTAGGATTGAATGCCTTGAACCAATGATGTAGCGGTTCAGCTAATGCCTCTATAACAAGCATGACTAATTGTTCTGTCGATATGTCTATCACCATGACTACTATTTGTTGAAATTCTGCAATAAATTGTTCATGCGATCCAGTTTGTTTGAGTTGTGTAAATTCTTTGAAGTGTATGTCCGTGTTCTTCTGATCAAATCTATCTATCAACCTTTGTGTAAAGTCTTCATAAGAAGTGATGTTTGCATGTCCCAAAGTTACCAACTCATGATACCACTAATCATGTGCATCTCCTAGGTGTAGTGTTGTGAATTGGATGGCATATGCTTTTAACATAGGGTTGACTTTGAAGTAGGTGTCCAATTTTTGCACCGAAGCGCTTGTTGAACATTTATATGATCCATCAAATGAGGGAAGAGAAAGTTTTCTTACTTTGCGCATAAAATGAGAATTTTGTTGTTCCTTGGGTCTATTATGGAACCTGATATTGCTATACCCCCAGAAAGTTAGGGTTGCTAGAGTGTTCTTTTCCAATGTTACATACTCCTAAAAATAGTCATCAAAGATTCCATTTAGCTCTATTGTTTCTTGAATGGTTGTTTGTTGATGATTCAACAATTGAGGAAGCAATGGTTTGTGATTCCTCCTGCTTGTTGTCCTAAGACTTGTTTTAGGAACAACGTTTGGGTGATGGCTACCGCTTCCTTCAGTATTAGCCCTATTTATTATATTCAGTCCATTATGGCCAATATTATATTGGAAATATTGTATCTAGGGTCGGTATTTTCATCAAGAAAGGGAAAAAGGAAAAATTAAATTTAAATTAATAACCCTACAATTGTCAAGTAATCCCCCTTGATCAAGTTGGCCTGGCCCCTTGGAGGCACCTATTTGACCCCATTTGAAAACTATATATATATGAGAGATCTCCCTCTCATTTGTAAATCAAATCATCTCAAGTCTTATCTCTGTTTTAGCGAAGTTAGACGAAGGAAAAGGATGAAAAACAAAAGGATGAAGATGAATGTGGCTTGGCACTTGTGGTAGGTTTTTTATTTTTTGTTAGGTATTTTTTGATGTTGTATTTTTTGGATGGATTTATGAACATTGACTTTCTCTCTCATAAGGAAAGATTTATGGGTTTTACCATTGTGGTTTTTTCCCTGGCTGTTGGCCTAATTTTTTGTGTCTCTTGTCTCATTGTTATTTCTACCGCTCTTCTGTGATTCATGGCTGAAATTTTATTATGTATAACTACTTGATGATATTTAATTTTATATATAATTGATGCTAATAAATCATTGGAAGCAGTTATCATTGAAGAAAATTGTTTTAGATTATGGTACTCTAGAAAAATTAACATGGCATTCCAGCAGTTTGAAAGGAGCCAAATTAAGGACATTTTTGAGATCTAGTTGGTTGAGTTGATTTAAAGGTTTGTTCGTGGAAAGTTATGGGAATATGTTATATTCTAAGTTCTGAGATGAATCTGTGACTAGGCCGAAGTGAAAATGGAGTGTTAAGAAGAGGGTCAATACCCTTGTTGAGGTTGGGATACAAGGCCGAGTTAAGGCCAAGTCGCCTCAAGGAGCTGCGAGGTAATTTCAGAGGTTGGAAAGCGTGTTATCATAATGTGTGACAAGATGAGGTAACCCTACTGTAGGGCCACAAAGATCTATAAGTCAGGCCGAGAATCTTAGTGAAGTTGAGCCATCTCTAATCCAATCCTAAAGTGACTGATGCCAAGGTCTATGGTACAAATGCTAGTTAAACTCTATGGAAAATTCATGTGCAAAGACATATATTGATGATCTGATTTAAATGATGATGGTCTTATTACCACAAAATCTAGTAGGGCCCTAGGGGGGAAACATAGAGAACAACTATTAGACCTAGTGACAACAATGTGATAATGGCCCATTGTCACCACAACCAAGGTCCCCTGCTCTTTATGGACTTTCACCAATGGGAGGAGTCTCGATATGATTGTGGTCACCTATAATAGATATTCTAGGTTTGAATGTTTAAGGTGATGGACCTAGAGATCATTTGAGGAGAGGATCAATAAAGGTACGAGGCTTCAAAGAAGCATACCGATATCTAAGAAAAACCCTAGAAAAAAAGGCACACAACCTAGGGTTTTGAGGTTTCTTGATGCTAATAAGAATTCACAAGGTTAAGGCCTGAGAGAAGAAAGGGCTTCTTATGATTTATTCCAATCAATACTAAGCTCATACAACCCTCAAAGAAGTCCCCAAGGTGAGAGAGAAATACCTAGGTTTTCTTTCTTGGGGTATCACCTAGGGCAAGAGATTTTATGGATGAAAATCGGGAAAATGCCCAACAAACTTGGAGCATAGGTAGCCTAGACCCTGACCTTAATGTTTGGGCCCTTGAATTCCCAAAAAATCACCTCCTTAAAATTTCCTTGCAAGCCCTAGATTTTCACCCTACCTTTAGGGGACCAAAGTTTAGGAGGAGAAAATATGGAGAAAGAGGAGTTTGATCACGAAAATCCTTGGACTAGTGCCTAGTCATTTGGGCAATGGGGTCTTAAGATGCTTAAGATAAGATAAAACATATTCTAAGGAGGCTTGAAATCAATACCCTAGGTACCAACTTCAAACATTTACCTTCTTCAAGATATAATGGAGTTTCATGAAGAATCAAAGACATTCATTCACTAGGAACAATCATCACATGCCTTGCATTGAATAACATATGCAACATTCTACTAGGAAATCTTTCCAAACTTAATCTTCAATGGTTAGGGCACAAATTTGCATATTCTAGAGCAACAATTCCATACATTAAACAATTTTTGAAGAAAAAATTCATCAATATTAAACACTTACAAGAGACATGCAATATATCCATCCATCATTCAAGAAGAAGCTCCAAAGAAGAAATGAGAATTATCTTCCACACATCAAAATGCATCAAAATACTCTCCAATAACTCCAAATAAAAAGTGTGAGTTCTTTACAAGAGAAAGAATCCAAGTGTGATGAACTCTGACAAATAAAAGTGAGTTCTATTTATATGATACCTTAGAGGTCTAATCATTAGCCTAAGGTCCCATAACATTATAAATATGTGCAAAATACAAGCCTTGGTCACAAGTCAACCAAGTAGCTTTTATAAATTATGAATTAGCCATCCAAATTCTAGTCAAATTGATGACGTCATGTTGATGTAGGGTCATTGTAGGGCCACGTTAAGTCCTCCTTCTACCAAAATGTGAGTGATGCCAAGTAACTAACATCCTTTAAAAATCCCATGTGGACCTATGAGTTATGCCCACATAATCTCCAAAGTGAAGCAAGGTTACACCCTTTCATAAATTCAGAATTAAAACTAACTAAATCCCTGTTCACAACTTAATAAAGCCCCATCAAATTATCGAAACCCAAAACAATAGAGAACACAACTATACACCCGATCAATGAAAAACAAAGACATAACCTGTCAACGAGCCTGGTCCTCCTTCGACCGCATCCGACCAGATCTCAAATAGATTTAACCGACATTGATAACATATCACGTTCGACTTTTCCACCGACTTTGACCACCCTTACGGAGACGATAAGGAATATAAATCCTTGATGTATAGATTTTCGAGTCCATTTTTGAAATTAAAGTTCGATCACTCTATGATGCGATATCCGTTGGATATAAGAGGCCATCAAATCTACGGTTTGCGGGACTTCAACTAGCACACGTTTAAAAACGGGCTTAACCCCCGCAATCGACTGTGACCTAAGAGTTTGAATATGAGATCAATGTCTAGGAGAGAGTGTGGGGCTTCAGCCATGATCAAGAAATCCATACGCTCCTACCCCCCACAATCGCTGATCACTGTCAGATCTGCCAGTCAATGGACGGTCCTGACTTATTTTGGGGTTTCTTCACAAATTATTAGTCAACTCAGCCTTTTGATGTTTCAGGTCTATTTCCTGTATTAAATTGCATGCACATTCATTAGAGAACACTTACGATCTTCTCACAAATAAATCATCATTGATCAAACCTGTGATCAATGATGATTCATTCCTTCATTCAATCTCTGTCTGCTAATCTGGTAGGGATAATCCACATCAACCAATTTTCTGTGTTATATATAGAACACACACTCTTATCCTCTATTCTGAGCATCAACAAACACAGTAATTCTCAGATCCCCAATCCAAAGACTAAAAGTTATAAACACACGCAATACTAAATTACACAAACAAATACACAATCCACACTATATTCATATTGATAAATATTTATAGAAGAAACAATCACACTCAACTATTTTAGTTCTGCCTCGCTTATCCATCCTATCTTTCCATCTGAACCTAACCCCCTCATTCATTCCAAAAGATTACAATTTACACAAAATGTGGATTCATGAACCCCTTTAGTTCTGATCCAAAAACTCTCATTCTTCCTTAAAGAATCTCTTCACTCCACTCTTTTCTCAAGCAAATGCTAATTTAAGCTTTCAAATCCCTCATATCCTATTCAAACCAGATAATCTAACTGCTTGCCCTGATCTCCACGCAGGGAGGATCAATCAGCTACTTATACCCTTTCTACTCAGATTTTGACAACAAATAAAACACTCTCATACATTTAAATTAATAAAATTAATTAATATCTTGCTTTCCAACCCTTTGTTAGCCACAACATGTGATCATACCATCACATTGCTGACTAGGTCTAAATTCTCCTGCATCAGTGATAGAGGGGTCTATAAATGTCGAACAAAGGGATGGCCCTTAGTCTCCATGCAAGTCATCATGTGCAGTCCCAAAGTGAGTTTGGGGCACAAATGTTGGTCTCATGGTCCCCTTGATGATAGAATAGCCTGTATAATGCTCCAAATGAGGGCTCTGATGAAGGTGCCTTCCCTCCTATGTCTCAAGGGTGAGACCAACCTCCTTTGGGCCTTCGATCAATTTCCATAATATGCTAAGCTGGTCGGGGCACACTAGTCCAAGTGCATCATCTTGCGAATAATGTGTGGCAGTGAAAAAACTGTTGAGGGTGCTGAAGGTGCCCATGGCATGAAATAATGCTCTAACACATGATGGAGTACTGTGTCTCTCAATGCTTCCATTGGGAGTGTCAATATGATCCAAATTAAGTTGCCCAGTCCATGACGAAACCACCTGCCAATTACATTTTTTTTCAATTGAAGAAATCACACCTGGAGTAGCTCTTAGGTATACATAGTCCTGCCCAGGATTGGACGATGGGAATTTGGGGGACCAAACCTCCACATGTAGACATTTGACCATTGCCTAGGGACTATAACCTATCAATTATATATAATGTTTAATGCACCTCCTCACCTTCAGGTACAATAATTCATTAGTGCATCAAAGTGAAACAAGCTTGTCTATCAAGGACACAATGAGACTTCATATGGAGTTTCCCCTCTAAATTTGGGGCTTTGAGCTCGACGTAGTGTTACCTCCCTAGGTAGGAGTGGTTAATAAATATCCCTATTAGGTGTTCCTAGCCCCTAAGGGGAAAGACTGGTCTAAGGTACATCCTTCAAGTGATGGGAGTCATGTGAATAATGATGAGATGGATGGGGACAAAGGGGTCTTAAGGCCAAATTCCATTGGTACAAGGGTGGCAATGATGAGGAATGTCAACAGATTTGGGCATATAGATGTCGGAGGGAGAAAACGTGGATACATGAACTACCCCAGCCTTTGTTTTCCCACCCTTCATTATTTTTCTTTTTCCTTTTTATGATTTTTCTTTGTATTACAACGTAGGGCTCTAGAAAAGAAGAGCATGTTCTAAGCGATATGCAACAACTATTACCCTCTTAAGGTGGGACAGTTCAACGCCCACTGGGGGTTGGGATGTGCATGGGTTCCTTAATGATGTGGGGCCACTCATGGGGCCCTAGGAACTAAGGTGATTACCATAATGATAAGGGGTAGAGCCCATGTTTGGCTTTTGGCCACGCGTTATTTTAATGTCCCAACAATACTTTGCATTTAATAATATTCTTTTCTTTTGCTTTTTTCTTGTGACCATGATATGCTTTTAACTTCCTTTTAGTTGTATCAACCTTTGGGGCAACATTTCTAGGCTCGAACTAGATATGTGGACAAGGGGAGGGGGTGTGTCAGTGCCTTGTGGACCTAGTGGTCATGTGGACCTAGAGAGAGAAGATAATGAAATAAAGATTTTAATATGTGGAGGGGAGTGAAAAATGTGAAATAGGAAAATGAGACCGCGCTACCAAAATCATGGTTTCCCAAGTAGTTCCCTTCTTGAAGCCATGGGCCAATAGGGGAGATCCCACAAGACTAGGGTTGAGGATTAACCCCCCATTTAAGGTGAGGGAACAAGACCCCAGTTAAAACCCTTCCTTCTTCCAATTCACCCAATAATCCATGCCCAATAGGCCAAAGGGAAAACAAGCATAAGCACCCAATTACACAATGAAAAATAAACCTTCCAGGTTGGATTGCCCATCTTCGAAAATATGCTCTTGACAAATGGGCGAGGGGACATATGACTGATTCAGGGAGTGTAGATCAAATGGTACATATGACCGATTTAGGGAGCGGATATCAAATGGAGCAATACATTGGCTACATCGGTGGTTGATAAGGGTTGTTAGTTGTCAGATGAAGAGATCTCTAGGAGAAAAATTCTCCTATGGGATCACCCACTTTTGGTGTGTAATAGGTCTGAGCTCCCTCATTCTTTTGAAGGGTTTAATATTATCTCTGACTCTGTGGTGAGGGTTAAGTTACCTCAAAGAAAATATTGAAGAGCAACATTGGGATCCAATCTACTTCTGTTTATTGAATTATGATCCGAATTATGATCCAAACTATCTCTGTTTTACGTGCAAGATAGAGGCACTTATTCTATGTGGAAGCGCAAGTCTGTGAAATCACTTTGTGGAAGAAGGAATGAAAAAATTGCATTGAATATAAGGCATCTAAGCTCTCTCTGTGGTAATTTAGCATCTGAAATCTTTGAGGCAAGTGTTGTCATTCGACTCTCTATTGTTATTTTTGCAAGTGTGAGAAGATGATCCAAGCTCTAAAGAAGATGCATGAATATGATGAAAATAAGCCCTTTTCTCTAAAATAGTTTGATCCTCCTCCTCTGTATCTAATCCTTTATGGTCCAAGTAGTAGACCAAATTTTCCATTACAATGGAACTATAACAAGTTTGAGACAAGTCCGAGTTAGTATAATTCCTTGGAAGCATACCAGTGCAAATCTCTGAGAAAAATGACACCTATTCGATATCAATTTTAACAAAAGACCTTTTATAGACTGAGGTTCTGAGCACAATTTTGTGCATAAATCTGTGGTATATCAGGTAGTCCGAGCTCATTATATTTATGATGTTCAAGAAAAAGTCTCATCTCTAGAATTGAAGCTTCATGGCACCTGAGTTATAATCAAGTGTTAGATGATTCGAACTATGAAAATCCGAAGTCTGTGTACTAGTATGAAGTCTGAAGAAATATGAGCCTTATCTCTAAGCTAATAATGAGCCTCATCTTTGTGGTATGGTAATGCAAGCTCCTTGACCTAATATAAAATCTAAGACATCTGAATTGTGTCATTTGATCTATCTAATGACATACAAGTTCGAGATCATCTTTGTTGTATACCATCACTGAGAAGCAACCCAATCTCTATAATGTTCTCAAAATCTATTGTACAAAAGAATGAATGTCTATGAAGGATCCAAGTTATGCTTGTCTTCTCTGAATCTCTATTATATGAGGAGCCAAATTCTCAAGCTGATGTTAGCCTAAAAGAATCTCCGTCCTTACATAAAAGAAGGACAAATCAAACTGAAAAAGGATGACCTGATTGATCCGGAGGCAAATAAGTCGACGCTTATAAGTCCTAGGATCAAAGACCATGTCACCTGGAAAATCTATTATATAGTTTTGAAATCCATGCACCTCTATAAGTCTTCAAGAAATGATAAGAGATTATTATAATGATTATTGAAGTTTCACTAATGATCTTCCTTTGAGTTTTGTTTTGACCTTTAGAGCAATCAAACAATGATGGGTGGCTCAATATCACAATCATGAAAAGTCGAACAAGTTGCAATTATGCAAAAAATAGGGTCAATACACGTCTTTGGAATTTCAAGTATTGAACAAAAAGGTCTAGTACAAATATATCGATGTTACTTGTCTCCCTTCAAGCTATGTCTCTCTTGATGAAGTTGGTAAAGAATGCAAGGGTAAGTGGCTTTGTAAACCCTACACTAAAATTAAAGGATTATTACGGTTTGGAGACAAAACCCTAGCTAAACATTGCTAACCTGTCTAGACAAAAATGGTCGGAGATGAAAGCCTAGGGCTTATAAATTAATTGCTCCCGCTTAAAAAAAGAAACTCTAGCTCCTAGAAGAAATGACATTTTGATGATGAGGTTGATTTACAACTTAGATAAAAGAAGGCTAAGATTAAGAGGGAGTTGACATGTTCTCAGTAGATAAGTATCTTCTATCTTTCTTTAAATCATTACTAATGTGTTATTCTTCTTGTCCTTGTATATCTTCCTTGGTTGTATTTTTTCTTCCTTGACCTCCTAATAAGGATGGAAAGTACATGATGTAGCTTTCCAAGGTTATGGAAATTGATGGAAGAACAAAGTGACAAGAAGAATCATGATTGGATGAGCTTTGGAATTAGGGGGAGCAGATAAGATCAACCTGATTGAAGCTTGTTTTTATCTCTGACCAAAAGAAGTTTGTTATGACTTCCAAGATGAAAATGGATAGGAGTTTTTGAAGAGCAATGTTGATCTAAATCTGTTGAAGCTCAGCCCGTGATTTTTTTGCTATGTGTTGATAATTTTTTGATAAGGGATGATGATTTTTGTGTCTGGTGTAAGAGAGATTTGTTTTCATAAAGGCATGAGCCTAATGAAATTCTTGTTCTAGATTGGCATAATAGACTGCAATTCCATGGACATATCCATGATGAAAAATTTGAAGAAGTTGCAAAGAGTTTGTTACTAACTTAGTTGATTCTCTAATTGGCTCATTGAACTATCTGTTGCATATTCTGATGTTTGATCCTGTGAGAAGCAATGGCTGAAGCTAAATAAATAGTTGGTTGTTTAGCCTATTGTTGTCTACTGGATTCGACCATTGTATACTTTTCTCTTTTTGAGTAGGTTGTTGAAGTTCTTATGTGAGAAGCCTAGGATGGTTGAGAATCCCTCTTGGAGAGGGAGTAGTGATTGTATAGCATCATCAATCTTCCTTGGGTTGTATGAGAGACCAAAGATTATGGCTAGGAAGAATCACTCCCTTAGATCCGTTGACCGAGAGGCCAGTGAATATAGTTGTAGAACTTGGTTCTAAGGCATGGAGTGATCCCTTAGGTCAATTGAATAAGAGACCAATGAGTTTGGTTGGGGACACTGATTTTGTGATATCTCTCTTAGGCAATTTCTAAGAGATCTTTGAATTGGTTGGGAAGATTGATCTTGAGTTCCCTTCCTTAGGTCATTGACTGAGAGGCCAATGAGTTTGGTTGGGAAGGATGAGTTCCCTCCCTTGGGTCATGGATCAAGAGACCTTGCTTATGGTCGAGGAAATGGACCTTGTGTACTCTCTTGGGTCATTGTGCTTAACTGATAAACCATTACTTATGGTTGGAGAGTTTGGCCTTATGCATGATATTGATTGATGGGATTTGCTTGATGCTATGTATCTTTCCTTATGATGAGACTTGTACATCTGATCTCTCCCTTAGGCAGTTGTTGAGAGACCTATGGATTGGTCAGGGAGATTGATCTTGAGAAAGAATGAAAAATAGCTAAAAGGGAGTGTTGGAAACATTGTAGCCATGGTCAGTATTTTCATCAAGAAAGGGAAAAAGGAAAAATTAAATTTAAATTAATAACCCCACAAGTGTTAAGTCGACCCCCTTGATAAAGTTGGCCTGGCCCCTTGGAGGAACCTATTTGACCCCCTTTGAAGACTATATATATGAGAGCTTTCCCTCTCATTTGTACATCTAATCATCTCAAGTCTTATCTCTATTCTAGCGGAGTTAGAAGGAGGAAAAGGATGAAAAACATACTGATGAAGAAGGATGTGGCTTGGTACTTGTGGGAGGTCTTTTATTTCTGGTTAGCTATTATTTTGATGTTGTATTTTTTGGATGAATTGATGAAAATTGACTCTCTCTCTCTCTATCATAAGGAAATATTTATGGGTTTTCCGCTTGTGGGCTTTGCTTGGCAACTAGCCTAATTTTCCGTGCCTCTTGTTTCATTGTTATTTCTACTACTCTACAGTGATTAATTGTTGGGATTTTCTTATGTATAGTTTCTTGATGATATTGAATGTTGTTGGGAATAATATTAAGAGGGGGGTTGGGACGGGGGTGGGTTGAATCAGTATTTACAAATCAATAAATTTTTCATTTCCATAAGCAGATTTATATACACTACTTCACTAAAGTGAACTCGCGTGTGCACGCAACTGTTCTTAAGGCAACCAACGTATATCTAGTGAAATTATGATTCAGTTAATTCATCATATGTTGATCTTTAATCAGTGCATCAATACTTTATCAAACATTAAACAGTAACCATGTGTAGTAATAACAGAATAAACCATCACACATAAACAAAATACATGAACACCAAGATTTAAGGTGGAAACCCAATGCAAGAGAAAAACCACCTGCTACTGTTGTCTCTATCTTATTTTAATATAAAGAACAATATGTTTGCAATCTTGCACTGGTGCAGACTCATACGAGTACGAAGACATCCATCTGAAGAAGGCTACAACCTTCTCTCTTTCTCCAGCTTCTACTGGAAGGGAGCTACAACCCCCTAGCTCTTGTATTAGCTGATATGTTTACTAGTACGTAGGCATCGACTTACAGAAGGATACAACCTTCACTCGTTTTCCAGATGCTACTGGAAGGGAGATCCAATCCCCTAATCAAATCACCAACCACTACTAGCAGGAAGCTTCAACTTCCTCACTGAAGGCTCCAACCCTCAACATCCTCTAGGGACCACGTTTCATGAATTTTCAGACTGGATACTCCTGGTACACAACACTACAATATGAAGGCCATGTTTCATCAAATTTTCACACTGAACCAATTAGTAACATTGAAGCTCAAAATCAATCACCACTGCAATACATCCATCAAATACATCTTCATTAACCAACCACTGAAACTCAATCACCAACCTTTGACATAACTGAAACCCAATCATCAATCTTTGAATCAACCATAACTAAATCAATCAACCACTAAATCCTATGACATACCGAATCAAAAAATCACTGAACCTTTGACACAACTTAATCAAGCATTTATTCAAACTTAATCAAATTCAATCAATCAACTGGAATTGGGAGATCATTGTAACCAGTACACAAATCTAAACCCAAAAAACTGCATCAACAACTAGAACTAAATGTAACCTCGAAAGGCATGTGTCAGAATGTATACGCTCCTTCAATGAAGCCAACCTACGTGTATACGCTACTTCCTTTAGCTCAACCTGCGTATACCTCTAAAGATACTAAACTATAAAACCTCTGAACCAAAAACTGTACCAATAAGTGACATTCTAAATATCTACTGTCATATTATAGACTTCTAAACAGATAGTAACAAGTACCAACCTTCTTTCTCAATCAATCAATCAACCAGACTCAATCTCATTATACAATCAATTTTATTTTCAGCTCTAATGAAGACATCATTGACAAACAATAGTAAAACAACAACATTGATTTGATGGATCAGTCATCCCTGAACATCAAGATTTTCTTTTGCATATGCTACTTGGAAGAGCCTAACCAATGTGTATACGCGCCTTCACTAAGGCAAACCCGCATACAGATCTACAGATAAAAACTTATAACTTCGTAGCTATTCCAATCTTCAAATATACCCATATATAGCACAAAACATTTGTTAGCACTCAGATCTAGCCTATCCATTATCAGATCTCATAATGATAAGTCATTATGATCCTGATCCATTATTAGATCTCATCCATTATCAAATACTCAGGTGCATACTTAGTCTAGATCAAGAAAAGCATCAGAAATCCATAACATGCATATTTTCCTTTTAATCTAACACTTCATAAGATATTCATTCCTTGCACCCTATCCCTTTGATCTTCTCCTCCTTATATAGTTTTTGGGCTTTCTCAATACCTCAGACCAAAACCACTTAGGACCCGTAGTATTCTTGGACGGGATCAACTAGTCGTTACCCCACTCAATATTATGGGCTAATACCATGGTATTGACCCCTGGTATTGTTTACTCTTGAATCTC
Source organism: Pinus taeda (assembly GCA_000404065.3). Taxonomy (NCBI): domain Eukaryota; kingdom Viridiplantae; phylum Streptophyta; class Pinopsida; order Pinales; family Pinaceae; genus Pinus; species Pinus taeda. The sequence goes on from APFE031029516.1 coordinate 68,171, forward strand.
ATTCATTTTCCCACATATACACACTTTTCTTCTTGTGAAAGTGCGTGTATACATATACACTCATTTTGTTCTATGAACCAACATGTATACATTGTTTTGACTAAGTGGACATGATTGTACATCTTAAACTGCTTTACACCATTATTTTCCTTCAACTTCTTTATTCTGATCAGTAGATCTTAGTTCCATCTTCTTGTTCTTCTGTGCCAATGCAATGTTACCTCTGAATAGACCTGTTACACTGAGATTTGCCATATAACTTCTGAAATGATTCCTTTGAATTGCCCTACATTTTGTCACTTTTGTAAACGCAACTGCCATGCATTCTGTTACATTTGATATCTCTCCTGTAGATTCATCTAGTTACCATATACACGTGAGTTGTTCTGCTACAAGTGGGTTGCCATCAAGTACAACACATGCATCATAATGCCAAAAATATACCCCTTTGGACTTGATGGCAACTATGTTGGTGTTGATTACCACAAGCTATTGAACCTGTTAGAGATATCAAGCAACACCAAAATACTCTCCTCCTTTGAAATCAAGGGCATAGGGAGGACCAAGATATTCTCCCCTTTTTAGATAAAGGGCAAAGGGCTGACCAAAATGACTACTTCCATATCTGAACAACTGAATATGAACATTGATCATGCTCCCCCTAGGCACATGCTGAATTCTATGATTAAACTCCCCCTTTATACATGCTGAGATGCACTAAACCATCCATGCTCCCCTTGAGCACATACAAAGTCTGCAAAAATATTTTCCAAAAGAATAATATGACTCTATAACTCAACTATGTGAATATGACCTTCCTATCACCAATGACTCGTCAATCTCCCAACCAAGTGGGGATATACCAATTGTTTATACATGAGTAAGATACATAAATTATTACATCATCCTTCCCATGCATAGTGGGGGTACAATTATCATCATATGACCAAAAAGGACGCATTAAAAGACTATGACAGACAAAGACACATTATTACATCATGGGCCTTTATATGATCTTTACATCAAATGATATACATGACATTTATAACAAAGACCAAAGATCTAAACAAGACCATGATAGTCATCATCAACTATCATACACCATATATGATCTGCATCATAAGCATCTGTCAACAACATCCAGACCAACAACCTGTATATGTCCATAATGATTTCCCAAGATATGACAAGGTAAATATCATCAACATGTGACAAAGTATGCCGCATATAGATATCAAATCATCCTCTTGATCTCATCAAGATCAACTTGCTCTGTTTCCTTAGTAGAAAGAGCCTTATCATAACCTTCCATGAATCAATTAAGCATATGTCATATCTCCAAGCAGTAACATATAATTATTCATATCATATCATATGTATGTGAAAAAACCATAGTCATCATCTATGATCATATCATCATCATCATCATCAAGATTTGCATGATCTTTCCACAAGAACCCTCAATATATGAACCATATATCATCACTAGGGAACATCCCACATCTGATAAATATCAACCATGATAATCAACATATGTGATTATCAAACTTATCATCATAAAGTAAGAAGTCAACATCATTATGTGACTAAGTAAGCCATGTCTCCGAAAATCCATGTCTTCAAATAGCTATGACTTCATGAGACCTGCAATAACACCATTCTCTTGGCCAACCAACAATATTTATCAATATGCAACTTAAGTAATCATCCATGTATGCAACATAATGTGTATCCATCAAAGAGATAGCAATATGTATCTAGCAAACCATGAGCTCATAGTCATTTGTCAAGCTTTCTCGATACCATCAACAACAGTAATACTTAACCATGTGAGAGCCAAGAACTATAGGAATTCTGCATCATAACTACACCATATGAACTTTATGCATCTTTGAAGGCATGATGATAGAAACATAAAAGAAATGAGTGACTCATCATCAAATAATGAAGTTGTGTACTCAAGCTTTGTACTTATCCTTGTCCTTATGAAGATCACCATGTAAGCAACATATCATATGTACTGTATGCATCATCAAAAAGGTTATGCACAATCATCCACAAATATGATCTGAATAAAAATTATGTGGCTCAAGTAATATAAGTATCATCTGGGATTTCATCATAGGAAACTCATGACTGCAACATAGCATGATGTATCATTTAAACACTTCAACAACATAAGTACCAAATACTTCTAAACATAATGCCAACAATGCATTATTAGAAGCATAACGTATTCTCCCCCTGAACCTGTGCCAACTGTTCACTGTCAGATTTGATCATTGCATATATCAATAAGGATCATCAAGGCATCGTCATCAACTAGTTATACATCAAGTCATCAACAACTTATGAGGAACAAAGGCACTTCTAAATAACATCCACAGACTATAGTCATTAATCATAAAGACAAAAAAGATAATTGATAATTGTCTGAACCATATTAGATCATTTTTTTGAGTCTGTCCCACTACTTCTTCATCAAACCAACATTGTTAGAAAATTATACATTACAGAGCAATGAAACACATAGAATATTGCATAAATATAAACACATAAAACCAGAGAGACACAAATATACGTGGTTCACCCAGTTTGGGCTACGTCCACCCCGAACAGCCAGTCATTCATTTCTATTATCCAGCAAAATGAAGAGACACAACCTACAACAGATCCGCTGTAATATCCTTTGTTTTCTCTCACAGTCTCACCTCTTTGTTTCTCGCTCAGAGAATACACATCTTTTTTTACAGCCTCAATACAATCCCCTCATACATAGAGAGGGGTTGCCTTCTAGGGAAAAAAAACCTAAACTAAACATAAGTTCTACTCTCAGATCATCCGCCTAATGAATGGCCCAGATTGAATAGAGATTACTATACTTTTCCAAGGAAATTTTACATTTGTTTTTAGCTTTGGGGGCGCTGCCCCCGAAACCCCCGCTAGCCCTCGAACCCTCTAGCTGGGGGGGATTAGCCCCCTCAGACCCTCGCGGGGGGGACAAGTCCACCCTGCACCCCCCCGCATGAAGGGGTGTACAAACTTCCTGGGGTATACATCCGCCTGAAACAAAGACCTCTAAATAATCATGCTCCACACCCAACAATACGCGACTGTGTAGCTTCGAAATCGTGCATATACACGACTTGTCTTCATGATAACTTCGTATGAGAATTAGAACACTAAAATTTCATACTTTTAGTTCCTCCTGAGTCTGTTCTATTTGTATATTGAGCTATGCCACATATTTATGGCTATACTTCCTTCTTCTTCCATACCTTGGAGTGTGATGATGTTTGCTCCTTTTGGTATGTTGGCCGAAATTTGCTCATGCATTCTTTTACTATATGCCCAAGCTTGTTACAAGCATAGCATTTTATATGTTTCATATTCCCTCTATAGTAGTTAATGGCTTTGTGACCAAACATATTACAAGAAAAAAAATATCCTTTAAAGTACCTGGACACTGATGATCTTTCTGTGTGACGGTTATTAGCTTCAATCATTCTATTTCTACATCTGGTTGAAACATGTCCAAAATTATAACACATGAAACATTCAACATTATTCATCAAAGGAAAGAACCGATTAAAATTTCCATAGTTAGGAGTAAATGATTTTCTTTGAAGACTTTCTTTCCTTGGTTGTTGAGGGGTTGACCTCTTATCTCCTTGTTGAGAAATTCAGATTTTGCATTAGAGTTCTTTGCTTCAGTTTGTGAGCTAGATTCACCTTTAACAGTTTCATGAAAACCAAGACCAGATTTGATGGCATGAGACCTTTGACTACTAAGAATATCATCCAAAATCGTAGTACTATCTTGAAATCGTAAAAGTTTATCCTTTTCTTCTAATTTACCTTTTAGGATATTTACCTCAACCTGATATTGCTCTTCTTTTTCAAGATACTGCTTCTTCATGGTATCTTCAGATTTTCTTCCTTCTTCCACTTGTTGCCTTAATTTGAGAACTTCATTTTCTTGTTCTTCAAATGCTTGGAGTAGTTCTTCATTCTGCTTATTTGAATTTTTGAGATCTTCTTTTAGAGAAATGACCATAGTTTCAAGACCTTCACAGTAGTTGGTTCTTTCTATAAGTTCCTTGGTTGTTGTGTCATTTTCATTCACTTCATTTCTCAATGATGTCACTTCACCTTGCAACCTTTGACTTTGATCTTCCTTTTATTTGTACCGCTTCTTTATTTTGTTTCCTTCCTCCAACTAGGCTTTAACTTGGTAACTTATTCTTTGTAGGCACATTCCCTTTTATCATTTAGATCTTTTTGATCTCTAATTCTGTGAGCTTTTTAAATTCTGCCTCTATTTGATTTCTTTCTCTTTCACTCATAAAGAGAAAATCCAGTTGTTTAGCTATCACTTTCATTATCTTCAAATGAAAAAATAAATATATTACCAAAGGACAACAAATTCGTACCTGATAGTTCTTTTGCTTGTTCATCTTCATCCTTAGGTGATTCTGAATTTGAAGAGTTGCGTCCACATAGTGGCCAATTGTCTCTCCCACTGTCATTGTTCCTTTGAGATGTCTTCTTCTTTTGAGGTACTTTCTTCTTTTTCTTCTTTCCCATTGATACTATGGATCTCCTTCAAGCGATCAAGCTTCTACCAAAGGACCTGCTCTCATACCAATTGTTGGGAATAATACTGAGGGGAGGGGGGGGGGGGGCATGGAGGGGGGCAAGCGGTGAATCAATGTTTACAAATCAATAACTTTTTCATTTCCATAATCATATTTATATATGCTACTTCACTGAAGTGAACTCGTGTTTGCATGCAACTGTTCTTTAGGCAACCAACATATATCTAGTGAACTTATGATTTAATTAATTCATCATATGTTGATCTTTAATTAGTGAATCAGTAATTTATTAAACATCAAACAATAACCATGTGCAGTAATAACAGAATAAACCATCACACATAAGAAACACACATGAACACCAATATTTAAAGTGGAAACCCAATGCGGGAGAAAAACCACCTGCTGCTGTTGTCTCTGCCTTCTTTTAATATAAATAATAATTTGTTTACAATCTTGTATTGGTGCAGAATCATACCAGTACGCAGGGATCTACCTGAAGAAGGCTACAACATTCTCTCATTCTCCAGCTTCTACTGGAAGGGAGCTACAACCCCCTAGCTCTTGTACTAGCTGATATGTTTACTATTATGTAGGCGCCGACTTACAGAAGGCTACAACCTTCACTCATTTTGCAACTGCTACTGGAAGGGAACTCCAACCCCCTGATCAAATCACCAGCCACTACTGGTAGGAAGCTTCGACTTCCTCATTGAAGGCTCCAACGCTCAACATCCTCTAGGGACCACGTTTCATGAATTTTCAGACTGGATACTCTTGGTACACAACACTACAATATAAGGGCCATGTTTCATCAAATTTTCACACTAGACACATCAGTAACATTGACGCTTAAAATCAATCACCACTGTAATACTTCCATCAAATACATCTGCTTCAACCAATCACTGAAACTCAATCGTCAATCTCTGACATAATTAAAACCCAATCATAAATCTTTGAATCAACCATAACTAAATCAATCAATCACTAAATCCTTTGACATGCTGAATCAAATAATCACTGAACTTTTAATGCAACTGAATCAAACATTCATTCAAACTTAATCAAATTCAACCAATCAACTGGAATAGACATATCATTATAACTAATACACAAATCTGAACCCATAAAATTGCATCAACAACCAAAACTAACTGTAAAATCAAAAGGCATGTGTCAGAATGTATATGCTCCCTCAATGAAGCCAACCTGTGTGTATACACTATTTCCTTTAGCTCAAACTGTGTATACCTCTAAAGATACTCAACTATAAAATCTCTGAACCACAAACTATACCAATCAGTGACATTCTAAAGATCTACTGTCATATTATAGACTTCTAAACAAATAACAACAAGGATCACACTTCTTTCTCAATAAATAAATCAACCAGACTCAATCTCCTTATACAACCAATTTTATTTTAAGTTCTAATGAAGACATCGTTGACAAACATCATTAAAACAACAACACTGATCTGATATATCAGTCATCCATGAACATCAAACTTTTCTTTTGCATGTGCTACTTGGAAGAGTCGAACCAACGTGTATACGCGCCTTCACCAAGGCGAACTAGCGTATTGATCTATAGATAAAAACTTATAACTTCACATCTATTCCAGTCTTCAGATATACCCATATCATAGCACAAAACATTTGTAAGCACTCAGATCTAGCCTATCCATTATCAAATCTCATAATGATAAGTCATTATGATTCTGATCCTTTATTAGATCTCATCCATCATCACATACTCAGGTGCATACTTAGTCTAGATCAAGCAAAGCATCAGAGACCCATAACATGCATATTTGCCTTTTGATCTAACACTTCATAAGATATTCATTCCTTGCTCCCTATCCCTTTGATCTTCTCCTCCTTATATAATTTTTGGCCTTTCTTAATACCTCAGACCAAAACCACTTAGGACTAGTGGTATTCTTGGATGGAATCAACTAGTTGTTACTTTGCTCAATATTGTGGGCTAATACCATGGTATTGTTCCCTAGTATTGTTTACTCTTGAATCTCCTTGATTTTCCCACATATATGTGCTTTTATTATTGTGAAAGTGCGTGTATATGTATACACTCCTTTTGTTCTGTGAACTAGCGTGTATACGCTGTTTTGACTAAGTGGACCTGCATATACATCTTAAACTGCTTTACACCATTCTTTTCCTTCAACGTCTTTATTATGATCAATAGACCTTAGTTCCATATTCCTGTTCTTCTATGCCAATTCCATGTTACTTGTGAATAAACTTGTTACACTAATATTTGCCATATAACTTCTGAAATGATTCCTTTGAACTGCCCTGCATTTTTTCACTTTTGTAAACGCAACTGCCATGCATTCTGTCACATCTGATCTCTCTCCTGTAGATTCATCTAGTTACCATATACAAGTGAGTTGTTCTGCTACAAGTGGGTTTCCATCAAGTAAAACACATGCATCATAATGCCAACAAATGTTATATATAATTGATGCTAATAAACCATTGGAAGTATTTATCGTTGAAGATAATTGTTCTAGATTATGGTATTCTAGAAAAATCAATAGATTATTTATGGCTTGGACAATAACATGGATCATCTGTTGCTTCCCTTCCAGTAGGACATTGGTAATTTTTTGCTGTTGTTGTAGTATTGCATTAAGCAACATGTCAGGATTTTGTTTCCCTTGCCTTGTTTGACCCCCCATTGCAGGATGTTTTTTTTTTTTTTTTTACAATGACATTTCTTGTATCTCTCAAAAACATGCAAAATTCATGGAATCACATGCTGACAAAATGTTTGCGCTTTGATACCACTTTAACAGACTAGGGTAAATTTTTCGTAGGGTTTACACCACTAGCTCATTTTCAACAAATTCTCTTTCCAATTTACAACATACACAACTCTAGTATAGAATATATATTTTGTATCCAAAATCAACCTTATAGCATAACAATACAATTCAACTAAACAAATAAAACCTTAACTAAGTTTAATATCCAAATAATCGAACCAATCCTGTATAAAAATTCAATTGTTCTATAAGTTTGAAACTCAACAGAATTCGTCACTTTCAACTACACTGTGTAATACAAGACTGGCTAGAATATTAGAATCTAACTATAGATCGGACCTTGTTTCTATTATGTTACTAGTTTGTCTAGGCTAGGAGTGAAGCTGTGAGTGCTTAATTCTTGATTCTACTTGCCAGAACTCCTCAGACCATGTCTCCACCTTCAACAAGGGTTTGATCACTTCGTTCTAGCTTCAAACTTGTCTCAACCCACAATGAGGTCTTATAATCATTGTGTTCAAATCTCAAGATCTTCTCCACCAACAACGAGGGTATTTAGGTCCCTCATCCCATTTCTAGCCCTTCGAAAGGGCCTTAAATTAGCCTTGGCTCTTCTAGAGACCCATATAAAAGGAATATCATTCCACCGAAATCCTCAAGATGAATCGACCTTACACAAGATATGCTGGAATTCTATTATAGGATGCTTACGCAAGGGTTTCCCACCCTTCAGATTCTTCTGAATTTCTCTAGGCTCAACTTTAGAGATGGTGTCCCACCTCATACAATCTGACACACCTCCCTAAACTCCGATCTTCCTAGAAAATCATCCATTGAGACTCCTTGTTTGGCATCAGAATATAAATCAAATTGGTACAATTCTTGTACAGACTTCGCTACCCTAATTTGAGGGTTGCTTGTGGCAAGAACAAGAAAAACAAGAGTAAACTTTGTTGTGTCCCAAGAAGGTATTCACAAGCCAAAACAAGGATCAAGAACCAAAAAAATTTCACTACCTTTCCAAATAGTATTCCTGTGCTAGAACATAGAAAAAAGATAGAATGGTGTCAACTAGGGTGGAATCTTTCACCACTGAAATTGACAAGAAGAAAAGGGTCTTAAAACCCTCAGAGTTAATGCTCAAGAAACAAAAGAATTAATCCACACAACGATGATGATTTGGTCTTAACTCCTATCTTATTTACAGATTTCGCCATGGGCGTCAAGATGTGAGGGATTGTGGGTTCAACCCCTACTTTTGAGTTCTTTTGCCCCAACCAACCCAAATTTTGCCCCAAATTGGGAAAAAATGGGCTTTTACCCCTTTAGCAAGACTATAGCTTACGGGGTCATATAGGCTAATTCATCTCTCATTAATCCTCAATTTGAAGAGGACATTACAATAATACTAGGCACCAAAGTCCTTTTCTTTGAGTGTTGGAAGGACAAGAAAGAGGAAGAACCTGCCCAAACAAAACATAACATACCCATTTTTGTTGGCACTAGCATCATGAAAAAGGAATTGACATAATATCAAACAAAAGTGGCAAAATCATAATTGAATATTCCATCATGAAATCCATCCTATACATATTTAATTGAAACAACAGATAAATTTGATGTAAGTAAAGGAAGCAGGAAATTTAGCAAAATTATGGATTTCAAACTAATTTGTATCCTTTATACTAGCTAATTTGAATGAACACTGATAATGTTTGCACTGGGGAAATTTTAGTCGAATTTACATTTAATCTCAATAATAGCATTTGCGTGTTTGTGGGAAAATCTATAGGGCAACTCAATAACCAAACTAAGGACAATAATAGATATACTACGAGGTGACTAAGTGACACTTAAGATAACAGAAAAGAGATAGAAAAATAATAAGGTTCATGCATTATCTCATCCATAAGATGAGGAAAGATCAAGGATATTAGGAACATCCATATTGGAGGTGCACCCAATCCAGATTTGTACTCCTGAGCACTAAATAATGTTCCCTGACTTCTCCTTTTGTAGGGCACTATTTTTTTTGGGAGATCTACATTTTTACTGATTGAAGATTTAATTATACATACAGTGACATATTAAACAAAATTTGTCAATTTAATATACATTACATAGCTGGCTTTCACTTTTGATGTCAATCCCAGGTTGCCATCTCTCCGAATTCATTCATGTTACCAAATGACCAAATCCTCCCTACCAAACTAGACAAAATCCTTGGTACCCAGTTCCAAAATACTTCAATTGAGGTATTATGGCCTCTGTGCCCAAAAGATTCAAGAACAATTCCTCAAGTCTCTAGTTCTGATTCCATTCTCCAGTTCTTCTCCTCTGGTTCTCCCCCCTTCAATGTCTGTGTGTACTTGGATAAATACTTCTTCTTAGGCGGCGGCCATCTTCTTCCACCACCCTCATCCGATGATATGTATTAATCATATGGTTTACGTGTAGCCTCAAGGTGCAGTTTGTATATGTTAATATACTTGATTGTTTGTGTTAAATTAATAAGTTTAACATTTAACTTTTTAATTATAATAATTAAATAAAAGTTTAATATTTAACTTTAAATAATATTTAAATAAATGAATAGTTATCATATAAGTATATCAAGTGTTTTATGCATTAAATTCAATAATATAACTTTTAAAATCTTTAATTATAATATTTAAATAAAATGAATATTTAAACATATTTACATTAAAATAATTGAAAGTGTTAATTTTATTTAATAACCTTATAATTACAAAATATTTAATATGTATATTCGAAAGTGTCGATTTTTAGGTAATACTTCATTTCTTAGTAATTTATGTATTTAAACATCTTTCATAATTATTTAATAAGTATATTAGTGCAAGGCATGCGATGTACACATATGTAGCTATCATATGCATACATCGTATACATGCTAATGCGCTTTTGCCTATAAATCAAAATGGGTCATTACTTACTCGCTCCCTTTAGAAAACTTCGTCTCGAAGTTAGGATTTATATAATATGTTAGTGATTGCTTTAGTGACTAGTGTGATCATGTAAGGATTTCATCTCAGGATTGAATTTATTTATTTATTTTTCTAACATTAATGGATTTATAAATTTAATAGCTATGCCCTGTTTGAATTAGGCTCCCAAGCTATTCTAGAATCATCCTATTCTTCCTAATTTTTTCCGCTCCCTTCCTATCTATCCTATACTGGAATATGCCAGGGCGTCAGTGATATTGATCTAACCATTCATAGACTCTAAGGAAGACAACGTCGATTATATCGATCTGATTTCCCGTTAGGCATCTGACAGTCATCATCACATGTTTAGCGGAGCGTGACTTACACAGTCCTCCCATGACTCTAGGTTTTGGAGGTAAATGGTGGGAAACACCTCCACCCCTCCTAGGAGGATCAATGTTAACACCTTATCATGAAATCTCATTGAGCTTCAATTGTACTTGAATATTTTATCATCACGTGATCATTTGGTAATGATGTTATCTGTAATGTAAACACTTATCGATACATTATAACATATGTATTAATATATTCAAGATAAACAGTTTATGTGTAATTCATATATGTTGCTATCTACGGTATAACGTACTAGGCCATATCCAACCCATATATCAATAAATTAACTTTCATATTAACATGTAAGTATTCTTTTATTTCTATCTCATTAATCATGTCAATATGCAGAAATGAAACATATTTATAAACATCTTCATCCATAACATAATTCATGATTTAGATTTCATAGCAGGGTTAATCAAATGTTAAACTTCACATTGGTATTTATATTCCAGCAATGTTAATTAAATGACATAGTTCATATTGATATCCATGTACCAAAAAAATAAAATTCATTTTTACATGTGATAATCCTAAATAATAGTCTTAAGTATCAACTCAAAAAATAAAGTAAATATATACAATATATGGTTTTTAATTTCTCAAAATTGGAACAAGTTAGGGTGTTTTCGACATATGGTCTTTGCATCTTCCCAAGTAGTTGATCTAGGGCTATACTTGTCCCATTGGACCTTAACTTGGTCTACGAGATGATTTCTCAATTGTCGAACCTTACGTTACAGTGTACGCAATAGTTCGACCAAAATAGTTCCCTCATCTGATACCTGCAGTTCCTTCCATTGAATGTTATGAAATTTGTCAGCTATGTAATGTCTTAATACAGATACATGAAATACATTATGAACTTTATGCAAGTGGGTGACATTGCAAGACAATAGATAACATGTCCGACTTTTTCTAGAATTTTGAATGGCCCAATAAATCGGGGTGATAACTTTGTTCATTTTCCAAACCGGATGGTGCTTTTGTCGAGTTTGATGCAGATGAAAACTTGATCTCCTATTTCATAATTCCTATCTGTCCTGTGAGCATCAACATAGTTTTTTTGTCTATCTTGTGCCTCTTTCAATTGTTGTCTAATTTGTTTTACCTGATCCTCTATCTCTTGAATCAATTTTGGCCCCACAATCACTCGATCTTTTAACCTGTCCCAACTTATCAGTGTCATGCAAGGCCTACCGTACGATGCTTCAAAATTTCAAATAGAGGCATTCCAATTGAACTGTGGTAATTGTTATTGTATGAAAATTCAACTAAGGGCAAGTACTTTTCCCAGTATGTTTGCTGGTCCATAACATACATCCTCAACATATCTTCTAGTACTTGGTTCACCCTTTCTGTTTGTCTATCAGTCTCAAGATGATAAATTGTACTTAAATCTAGTTGAGTTCCTAAAGTTGAATGCATACAAGTCCAAAATATTGAAGTAAATCATGAATCTCTATCTGATATGATTTTTTTAGGTACTCCATGAAATTTGATAATTTCATTTATAAATACCTGAGCTACGTCAACAACTTCGTAAGAATTTTTTATGGGGATGAAATGGACGTTTTTTATTAATTTATCCACCACAACCAAAACGACATTATTCCTTTGTAGAGTAAGAGGTATCCCAACGATAAAATCCATGGAAATTATCTCTCATTTAGTCATAGGAATGTCGTGAGGTTGTAGGAGCCTTGTGTCATATCCCCGTTTTTATTCTTCTTCATAATACAACCGGGGTGAATTTCCAGGGTAGGAGATGCCTAGGGTAGTGGAGCAGGTTTATGTCATCAGGGGTTCAGATGGAGTTTTTATGGGATTTAATGGCATTCACTTGCAATATTCCATCATCCGCACAATTTGCCTTTCGTTCTGTCGCATTCTGACAACTTTCAAAAATCAACGTTATTATTGGGCATAACTTTATTAATTATGCTCGAAGTGGCATTCTAGGGAGATTAATTGATGGAACACCTCAGTGTAATAACTCGTTAGAACTAGGACGAGAAGATCTACATGATGTGATGGTTAGATATGAGTTTTAGTGACCTGAGTAGACATGGTGGCTAATTTACCCTTCTCGCATTAAAAAAATATTTTAATTGAAATAAAAGAGGGAAAAGTGCTCCATGATTAAAATAATAATAAAATAGAAGGTTCTAGAGGAGTCCATCAAATCTATAAAAGAGGGAGAGGAGACCGTTGGAGGACATCTTGGTTTGAGTCTTGTTTCTTATATGAAAGGTTGAGAACCCGATTCTCTACTCCAGCAGTAGCCCCAGGATGGAAACCCTTGGGTGATTTAGTGAGAGTGGGCGAGCACCCATCTTTTCCCTTGGTGAATCCATTCAGGATTCATAGGTTGTAATTATTTGATTTCCTGTTTCAATTTGAAGGTCAGTTTCAATATTATTGTCTTGGAGGGTCATTTCCTGCTATTGTATTGGCATATATATATATATAATTGGATTTTGTTTTTGCATTTCTCATTGTTCTTCATGTTGTGATTTTTAATGAGATTTGTATGCAATTTATGGTTTGGGTTTTACATAGCAATCTTCTATTAAGTGGATGATAATTTTATGTAAAAGATTTGTTCTATTTTATTTTTCATTTGGAATATTACAGTGGTATCAAAACCCTACTCTTAGCTCAGCGTGCAGGTTTTCAGTTTCCAGTTGCAATGATTATTGTCAGAAGGTTTTGCTAGAGAAGTACGAAACCTATCTGCTACAACAGAATAAAGATTTATTAAAAGGGCTCAACAAATTATCTTATTAAATGAGCAACAAAATTTTTGGCAAAGTGTTCCAAGCATTATAGATTTGACAAATTTGCGGAATATTGAAATTCAAAAAATGGCGTATGATTTTATGTTTATGTTATTAGGCCAGGCCGCAAAGCATAATGGGGCATGTGATCAAATGTCTATAGTGGGGCTAGTTATTCTTCTAAACAAGTCGCAGTGAAAAACTGTTTTGAGCTCTCGATCAAGTTTTGAAGGGGCCAAGAATTAAAATTTGGCTTTTTATAGGGTCGCATTAATATTTTTTTATGGGTCGACAAATGTTTCAGTTGATCAAAGTCTAAGGAGGCATATGCAGAGTATTCCAATTTATTTTTTTAAAGGGCCGCAATCTTATTTCTAGAAACCCCAACCCGAAAATCTTCTATAACAATGTGATGGACGCCAGGGCACAAAGGTATTCCTCAAATTTGATATTCTTTCCTCCGATCAAGTGTGATAAATTATGGTGTTGTAGTTGTTTGTCAATCTGGGGCAACGACAATTGCTGAGGGGTCAAATTGAAGTGTCAGTTAGCTTATATCTGCATTCGAAGGCGGACTCTTTCAACTTCGGGAAGAAAAAAAAGTATGTTTGCAAATCACAATAACCTGATATCATGTGCCAGGGTCCAAGGTCAACCAAACAGGACAATGCCCAATAATCATTTCTCCTATTTTCCTCATGTTTCCTGGTCAAACTGCTCACTGGAGCCAAGTGTGCAATCAATTAGTGAGCAGTGTGCAATCAAAAAGAGGCCAATAGACCAAAGCTGTGGAGTAAAATCACGTGCATGGGAAAAATTTATATACGTCAAGGGCGAGTCAATTTCATCAAGCATGGGTAGATTGAAGCCAAGATTATTGTTACAAACAAGAACTCGTTCTGATCTTGTGTTGCCTGAGAGAAATAGAAGTGGAGCTAGCTGGCAATGTTAAGGAATGACAACAAAATAATAGTTGGATGGAAAAACCGAAGGGGAATCAGACTACGCCATGCCACTGTTGAAGTCCGTTGAGAAGCCAAATTTCGTATCATGCCTACAAACTGCTAGGTGTCACATTAGTGGCTGTAAACTGCAATTTCGAGGGAATTCTTGGATCAAGAGTATAAAATACCAAAATATATTATATATATATATATATATATATATATAAAATCTCAGGAATAGATCATGATCGACTAAATTTTGGTGTGACACGAATTGTTAGAACAGTCAAGTTGGATACACAAAGGTTCGTAGTGCGCAGGTGGCGTTGGAGCATTCAAGTTCGATGGTATTCCGGCTCATGGTGTAGCTGATTGCAGCAAAGGTCTGCGTGACTATGTTGTCAACCTTTATCAAATCATAATTAAAAATATAATATATGCATCTGCTGATCGGTCATTGGACGTGTGTTAGACATGTGTTAATGATAACTCGATATTTCAAAGCTATTGTGTTGAATTTCATTGGTTAAGATTGCTGTTGCTGGAGCATAAAATTATTATGTGTTGAAGCTGGAAAGGACACAACTCCTTTTCTCTTGGCCGAGCTCCCACCTTAAGAGGCCGAGATCTTGGCTGCAAGAGGGTCAAAGTTCTTATACTCAGAACTAGAGTGGACTTGCTACAACAATGGACGGGTTCGCACATATTCCTTTGTTGCGTTGAGAGGGAAGACGCTCTGACCTTCAGTGCTGAACATTCAGAAATTTTGGGTATGCTAAGAGTACCTTTCAGAACACATCTCGACTCCAGGTTCCACTGTATCTCTATCTCTATTCTGAAATTTCTTCCATATACGTTATGAAGTGTGAAGCTTGGTGCCTTTATTTTCCTGGGTTATGTTATTTATCCTTGGAAGTTATTTGCTATTGTATGGATTGAGAACCAACATTTGTGAGAATTTGAACTGCTGGGGAATTTAAATTGCTCAGATTTACCTACAACACACTACATATCCACTATTTGTCAAAACTTAGAAAACAGTGGCCTCATTTTCACAATTGTACTCATCACATTGGGCTGAACTATGGAGAAACTCATTGTACTCTTAAAAGGCAGAACAATACAAAGGATAGTTCCTTGAAGCACTATGCATCATTGAGCCAAAAAACCACACATAACAACAAACCATTCTAAAAGTGACTTAAAGTTTGGCTCCAGACTAAAAGGGAGAAGGGTTTGGCTTACAGTCTTCCATGTGAAAGTGGCATAGTAAATCACAGGCATACTTGGACTAGGAAAGGGAAATACCTTCTTTGGATTGCAAGACTTGAAGACCAAGAAAATAATGTAAGTTTCTTAAGTCTGTCATTTCAAACTACTTTTTAAGACTGAACTTCACATGGTTTATAAAGTTGGGATCACCACAGTAAGGATAAGATCATCAACATAAAGAACAAGAATGATAAGAGACTTACCCACTTTCTTGGTGTAGACAATATTGTCAGAATGACACCTAGAAAATAAAGTATCTAAAAGAAATCTATCTATTTTGGCATACCAAGCCTGAGGGGCTTGCTTGAGACCATAAAGGGATTTCTTAAGCCAACATACACGGTTGGAGTCTGTTTGTATAAAACCAGAAGGTTGTTCCAAATAGATTTCTTCATGCAAGTCCCCATGCAAGAAGTCAACGTTAACATCCATCTGATGGACTTCCCATTTGAAAGAGGCAGCAAGGGAAAGAACAAGGGAAATAGAGTTCATTTTTGCAACAGCGGAGAAGGTTTCAGTATATTCAATGCCTTCAACTTGTGAAAAACCCTTAGCAACAAGACAA
Source organism: Pinus taeda (assembly GCA_000404065.3). Taxonomy (NCBI): domain Eukaryota; kingdom Viridiplantae; phylum Streptophyta; class Pinopsida; order Pinales; family Pinaceae; genus Pinus; species Pinus taeda. The sequence continues at coordinate 84,471 of APFE031029516.1, forward strand.
GCTTTATGTTTATCAGCTTTTCCATCTGGTCCAAATTTGGTTCTATAAATCCATTTACATCTAACAAATTTTCGTCCCTTTGTAAGACGAATAAGGTCCCATGTATCATTTGCCAATAATGAATGATATTCTTCATTCATAGCTGCGTCCTAATCTGGATGGTCTAAAGCTCCTGCAAAGGTGTTAGGATCATAATTCGTTGAAGCTTGAGCCAGTAAAGAAGAGGCTCCATCGAACTGAGAATGTGTACGACGTTGATCTATAGGATCACCTGCAAGAGCACCTGCTGCATCCTGAGTAGTGCATACCCATTTTGGAAGCTGAGGAGCCGAAGGAGGATCCCAAGAAGGTGGGGGAGGATTGTCATCCTCCTGTCATCATCTGAAGGAGGAATATTTTCAAAAGTAGAAGGGATAGAGAGAGGTGGCAAATCTGTCGAACTAGGCTCGCAGGCTGATATATTTTCATCAAACTTTACATCTCTTCTAATTATAACATTTTTGGATTTAGGTTGAAGAAATATATATCCTTTGACATCTTCAACATACCCAACAAAAATACATTTTTCACTCTTAGGTTCTAAGGCTTTATGTTTCTCTTCTGGAATATGGGCCTATGCTTTACTTCCAAAAACACGAAAGTGACTTACATTTGGTTTAATTGAGATACATGCTTTTTCTGGAGTGATATTATTTAAAACATTAGTAGGAGTGCGATTTACTATGTAATTTTCACAGTTAATTTCTTCTACCCAAAAATTAAGACTAATTCCTTTAGATTGAAGCATACAATTAGCCATTTCCTTTAAGGTGAGATTCTTCCTTTCAGCTACACCATTTTGTTGTGGAGTATATGTAACAATATGTTGCAATTGAATTCCATGCTCAGTGCACAAGTTGATGAATTTGTTGTTAACATATTCTCAACCATATCATATCTTAGCTTAAGAATTTGATGCCCAGATTGTTTCTCAACAAAGGACTTAAAGGCCAAGAACATGTTAAATAATTCACTCTTGAGTTTTAAGAAGTATACTCAAGTGCGTCCGGAGAAATCATCAATGAAAGTTAAGAAATACTTGTAGCCAGAGAATGAAACAACTGGAAGTGGACCACATAAATCACTATGCACAAGATGTAAAGGGGTTGAGGCATGCCAAGAGGCACGTTTATCAAAACTATCCTGATGATGTTTTCCGAGTACACATCTAGAACAAACAACATCTCTACAAGATACCATAGGAAGACCTGTAACCATATTTTCTTTACATAGATTTTGAAGAGAGCAATAGTTTAAGTGTCCAAATCACTCATGCCAAAGTTTGTTCACTTCATCGTTATGAGAAACAAATACCGAGGGAAGAGTTGATGACCCAAAGTTGTTAAATTTATACAACCTTGTAGAATCATCAGCAATGCCAATAGCTAAAATCTATCTAGGATCTCTTAGGTCCTTAATTACAACATCATGAGGTGAAAATTCAATGATTTTACTTTCACCTGAATGAGTTATCTAATATACAGATAGAAGGCTGCATGATAAGGTAGGAACACATAATACATCATTAAATTGACCATTGTCTAGATGAATAGTTCCAGTCCCTACAACACTAAGAGATCTATCATCACCAACATATATATTTTTGGTGTTACAATCATTTAAAGAAGAAAACATGGCTTTGTTTTTGCCATGTGATAAGAAGCTCCAGAATCAATGAACCACTCATGAGAATGAGAAGAAGAAGATACATTTAGTGCATAACGAGACCGAGAGGCTTGACAACCACATCCAAAAATTTCTATTCCTCAAGATGAAGTTGAAGTTGAAGAGTGCTCCAAATGGATGTTATTCTTCTTCATTGTTGCTTCCAAGACTTCCATCTTTTTAAAGAATTTGGATTCTAAGTGGCCATCATGATTACAAAAGTTGCAATGTCTATAAGTCTTATTCCCTTTGTTTTTAGTTGCCTTATCATTTTGTTGAGTTGATTTTTCATTGTGAGACTGAAATTGCTTAGGACCCTTGTTTGGTTTAGGACCATTCTTTTTAGGATGTTGCTTCTTAAGATTATTTGAACTTGGTTGTTGCTGGGCTGCTAAGGATTTCTTAGAAGAGTTTCCAGTATTAAGAAGACTAAGATGTAAGAGTTTTTCTCGCTCTCTTATTAAAGAATCACAAAAGGAATCAAAAGAGGGGGACTCGTAGTCTTTTCCTTGAGAAACAAAGGCTTCTTTAGTAGAATGTAAGGTGGAAACAAACACAAAGTAGGCTAGTTGTAACTTAGTAAGAATATAATAGATAAAGCTACCATCTTCTTTCTTAACCGTAACACCTTCCAAGAGAAGTCTAAGGGTCTTTAACTTGGACAAAAAATATTCAATGGAAGAAAAAGTATTGGGGTCCAACGTAAGCAACTCATTTCAAGTTGATGGGCTCTAATTTCATTTTTAATTCCAAAAACTTTATTGAGCTGTTACATTGTTTCATAGGGGGTATCAATTTTTGCGATATGGAATCTAAGGTTTGGAGAAGTAGAAATCTCTATCAACCAACGTACTTGTTCGTTCTTATTTTCCGATTTGGCTTGCTTATCTTCATCTTTAGGTTTAGACTCTTGGCCTGAGGCTCTTCTATAAATACCTTTACTTCTAAGTAAATCCACAATGTAGGATAGTCATTGGAAGTAGTTGGTGTTGTCAAGAATAACTAGGCATGGATATTCCATTTTAAATAAACTGAAGCTATAGATACTGAAATTAAGTGTTCCAATGGAAATATTTCAAAAATTAAGCCGATTAGAAAAACAGCTCTGAAAATGGCATCCGGATGAAGAAGTTATGGATTTTTGAAGAAAAGTTGTTGAAGATGCTGATGAACTACGTGAATGTTGAGAAGTGAATGACAATGTTATATTTAAAAAAAAAATTTCCCCAGCCCCCCTTCCAAACTTAATCTAATTAGCTCACTTAAAAAAAAAAAAAAAAACTTTATGTGACCAACTTTTATAAATAATTGAATGTCACTTTTACAATGGTACTTTATGAACTATCTACTAAATTGTAACTTAAATAAAAGATAAAGTGACTCACTTTTTATAATGGGTGTGAACACTTTTACATAAAGTAACTTTAAAACATAAGTTACATGTGCCTTTGAAAAAGTAACTCAACAAAAAAAAAGACTTGAACCCAAGACGTAAAATAACTTTGGACCAAGTGAGCTAGTTTAAAACTTGTTAGTAATTTTTTGAAAGGAGGAAGGTTTTTTTTTTGCTCATTGAAGCTTTGGAGTGCGTGCTAACTTGAATTTTTTTTTTTTGCCTACTGTTAGAGTCATTATTTGCATACTGCCATCAGTAATCAAAACTCCTCTTTTATATCATATTAGTGTCGCATGTTGAAATTTTTATCATTCCACCTAGGTCATCATGTAAAAATTTACTCACTGATGATAGCCCAAAGTTAAAACCCCATCCCCTCTCAAAAAATTGATATTTGTTGGTCCACCTTCATTTGTCTTGTTGAGCATACATTAACTATAAAATCTCATTTCATCATGTTTTATGTCAGTCAAGTTCACTTGGAGTTCAGTAATTCAAGGTTCCATTAGGTCACTAGGTTTCATTTTCCAAGGTCGAATAAAACACGATTTCACTGGATAAGGGCAACAAAGTATAAGAGTGAACCAAATAATATCCCCTTTTTAGTTTACAAGCATGTAACCATGGTTGCTAAAGTTCCAAATTTGATTTTTAGTAAGAATTTTATTCCAGTTTGTAATTTTATTTCAAAAAGAGAGATGTAATAATTTTTATTTATTTATGTAATTTTATGTTTATCATATGTAATAAGTCACTACTCTTTGTTGTTTACTCAAACTACATTTCCAATATCATCCAAACAAAAGTTAAAGTGAACATTACCAAAGCTTCAACATCATCCACCTGCAAAGGAAAAAGTCAGAAAACAAATTATCAAAGAGGTAAAAAAGGGGTCAAATGAAACATTAGAAAGTGGGTTTGAAAAGAAAAATATCAAACTCACTCACCTATAAAGGATTTCTTGGCTTCAAACTCACCTTCATTTGCCTCCTAACACTCATTGAGAAAACCCCAAGAGAGCCTTTTTACAGTTCTTGGAGAAATCAACAGAAACAGGGCAGGCGTTGCGCGTTATCTTCTGGCGTTGTGCGTTCTCTTCTGGCACCACGCGTTTACCTGGCGCTGCACATTTCCTTAAGGTGCCGCACGTTCCCTTAAGGCACTATGTGTTTGCCTGAGGTGTTGTGCACTCTACAATGGCGCTACACATTTTTCTAGCAATGCTCTAGTCACCTCCTCCAAAATGTTTTCAACCGCAAGACAAGTAAGTAGTAGCTAAGGGATGTGCTTTTCCCCCTCCTCAAGTCAATTCCTAATTGTTTGAAAGGTTTCATTAAAAATTTGGTTTAATTGTTATATCTAAACCCTAGATCTTCCCCAAAAACTATCTTCTGCTCTCATTCCCTTTTGTACACTTCTTCCCACCCTCCTTCCCTTTCCCTAAATCTTTTTTATCCCAGTTACCCTTTAAATATTTGCCCCAAAGACCTAAGTCCTAGGTGATACAACTACCTATGCTCCCAAATCCCTATATTGCAAACAATTTCCCCCATCCCCAAACTATCATACTACTACCCTGTATCCCTCTCAAATACATATATCCCTTCACCCATCATCTTCATATTTACCCTTCCCCATTTATTATTCCCTAAAAACTATATTCCCCCTACCTTACACCTCCCTAGGGTTTGATACTAAACACCATGGCAGAGGAGGAATACAGACCACATAGTGAGGAAGAGGAAACAAATAGAGAAGAAGACATGGAAAAGAGAAGGCCACACAAAGGAGGCCAGATACATAGGTTTGAACCCACAGATCTCAAGGAAATCTTAGCATCCCCTATGACTGTGACATCCTTCAAATGGCTTGGATGTTATGATTTCTGTGAGCAAGTGCAGGGAGTCCAACATCATCCTGAGTTGACTAGGCTCTTCATTTCTAAACTCCAAGAAAACCAAGTCACTCTTGAAGGTATAACTTTCACTTTATCTACTGGCAATATGTTAGCTGCTACCGAGATTCCAGATGTTGGGGGAAAATGGTTTAAACAAGGTGATTTGGAGAGGCATTATTATGAGCCTTACATGAAACCAAGGTACTGAAATGAAAAAAGGGGTTATCTTCCATTTTGACACCTCCTTGACAAATATGCCCCAATGATGAAGATTATTATGAAATATTTTTCATGTGAAAGTAGATTCTCCAGGGTCTATTCTTATCATATCCGGCTCTTAATTCATTTCAATAGGGTAAAAATGTTCAATATACCCTACTATCTTTTCTGGAGTGTTGAGAAGATGGCCTTCATTGCCCAAAAGAGGGAGTACAAAGTTCAGATGAAGATCTTATTTCATCACTCCCTCATTAAAATCATAGTCCTTTACCATCTCAAGGAACTCAACATTGCATGGAGTACCTTCATAACTAACCCCATATTCACTCATGCATCTACTCAAAATATTCAAAGCATCCCTTCATCATCTCATCCATCCGCCTCCATTCCTCCATCTCAGTCCAGGCATCATTCATTCTCATCTGATGAGTCAGCCTCACCATTACCTCCATCATCACCATTTCATGAGCCTATTCATTCACCTAGCATAGATGAAGGCAGAGAGCAAGAGCACATTGAATACAGTGAGATCAACAAGCCTAAAGGGGCTGGTTTGGGTACCTTGACACATACCTATCAGAGAGGGCATATTCAAGTGTTTTCCCCACATATTGTGGGAGGGGCCTTTCCTTGTTCATCAGCAAAGCAAGTACAAAAAGGCAAGAAAAAGGTGACAGCGGCAGAGATCCAGCAGCAGGAGGGGGACCTCCATGAGACAGAGCAATATTTTCACTTAATTGACCTAAGTGAAAATAATGACAGTGAAAGCACAACCATTGTCATCAAAGAGAAGAATTAACTCATAGGAGAGCTCCAGGTCAATTTGCAAAGGGAAAAATACATCACTTCATACTATGAGCAGGAAAGCAAGATATTTGAGACCAAACATGAGCTCATGGAGATTCAACTCATCAAGGCAAAGAGGGAGGCTGAAAAGGCTAAGTCCTTACTTGATGAAGCATAACAAGAATATAGTTACCGGATGGAGGAATAGGTGCCAAGAAAAAGGCAAAGGACTAGAGGCCTAAAGAGAGCTTTGGAGCTAAAAAAACAAAAGGAGGCTGAACTAGGTAATGAGCTCAACCTAAATGAGCAATTTGCCAAAATGGTAAATGAGAACCAGGAGCATTGGCTTGAGAGAGTGAACACCCATCTTGAAATACTCTTAGACAAGGCCAAAAGAGACACTGACATTTAGAGAAAGATGGCAAAGTATTATTGCCGAAGACACTAAATAGCAAGGGCAAATATCAAAGCTGCTAGGGCAAGAATTGAAGCCCTAACTCACCATGAGGAGAAGAAGAATCCTGATATACTTGTAGAGGCTTCAATCCATGCATAACCACCTCAAACATCAGCTTCTTGAACAATTTTGAAGACCCTTGGCTCAATTTTTGTCATCTTTCTTTTCTTGTCTTTTTAAGGCAATTTTTGTATCAATAGTTTGGTCAAACGCGCAATGCCTTAGGCGTTGCGTACTTTTTGGAGGAATAGACACCACCATTGGATTCGGAAGGACCAAGAAATCTAGGAAAACCATGTTTCCAGCCTTGGAAAGAAAAACTGGTGGGTGCAAAAGGCAAAAAACCACCTAAAAATCATGTTTCTACCTCATTTCTCAACCAAGCGCTGTGCATTTGAGTAGTCTTGGGAGAATGGAGTTTTGGAGGGGAAAATCAAGCCCATTTTGAAAACCAAGGGTAGTTTTGGAAACTAGACATGATAAGATTTCCAATGATCTATCTTGGGCTATATTTTGACATCAGGAAGGTAGGTAAAATTTAGCTTGAAGATGGCATTGCGCGTTTGACACTAGCGCTATGCATTTGACAGTCAGTGCATATTTTCAACATTTCTCTCCAATTTGATTTTTACCTATGGAAAATTAGTGTTTTTTCTGATGTAATTGATAAGGATGATGTATTTATTATGTTTTTACTATTACCTAGGGTAAATACATTAGGTAAATGGCCTCTATGACTTGTAATGAATCAGTTTGCTTAAGATAGGGATGAGTCACTTTGACCACCCTACACTCTAGCTGTCAGTTCAGTCTTTGTTGTAACTGCTCCTCTCATGGATTCGACCCCTGAGGCTAGGATGAGTTGGTTTGAGGCCTATATCATGTAATTTCTCAGTCATTCTATAGGTTGGACTTTATTGGACGTTGTACTAGTGTTTCAGACTTTGGCATGGAATATATTGGATGAGTTGCAACTATTTTGGTGGGATTCTCGTGGCATGGTATTTTGATATTGTTTCCTCTTCAGTTACATATGTATGAATGTTTTGTACCTTTCATGATCTATTTCACTTCTAAATATGTTTGATTTTCAAGATGTGATAAGCAGAATTCATCTTTTATGCTCTGTTTTGGGAAAATCATCATAATTTGTTTATTTCTTCAGTTTAAAAAGAATTCATGATTTTCATGCTCTTTTTAGCACCTCACTAGTTAAACCATCTCATCACTATACTACAAAGTGTTAAAGTAACTTTCCTACCTTGCCCCATTAGATGTTTGCAATTTTGATTCTCATTTTTCCTTGACCTAGTTCAATCTCTGACCTAATTCACTCATCTAGTGACTATCCCAACCAAATCAAATCAAAACAACCCTGAGCTACTATATCTAGCCTAAAACCCTAACCCATCCAGCCCTCTTGGCTGTGACCCTTTGGAGAGAGCCCTCTCCAGCTTGGGAGGGCTAGCTATCAAGTCAAAAGGTTGGTCTATGGTTACCTCAGTTGGAGTCTTCCTCAGCCTTGGAGATCTAGAGGAGTGATAACATACCGGCGCCACTACCAAGGACGAAAGGTTCATTTTCCTTGGGTGTACGACTAGTTTTCATTGGAGTTTGGTCCTCTGGATGATGGGACTAAGCTTCATAAAGGCTAATTTAGTAATTGCAGTGTTAAGATTGTAGAGATGGCCTTGACGAGACAAACGAGACAAATTCTGCATCCCGATCCATTTGATTTAGTTTAAGACAATCAGAGCTTGTTCAAAAAGCAAAGAAGGTTACAAACCACAAGTTCGATCATACTCCATTCCATTGGTAAGCTCTCAATCATTACCAATTTTAGATTTCGCTATTGAAGAATTTCCTTTGAAAATATCTTTGTTCAGCTCAAAGTCTAAGGTCTTTTACCTCATATAGTTTGTGACCATGTTAAGATACTGGCTTCGAAAAAATATACGAGGTCAAACCCTGACCCAAATCCTCCTTCTCCGAGTGATAATCTTGAAAAATTGTTAAGAAAGCCCAAAGTCCCTTTCCCCGAGACTGAAACCACAAAATTGGAAAGGACCACTTCCTTGCTAGATCAAATACATAGTATTGAGGATATACCTTTCGACATTAAATTTGAGCTATCCCTATTCCGTTCAAAATCTGAGTCTTGTCTTACAGAAGAAGTTTTTGATCCCATAAAGTTTGACTCATACCTTCCTACCTCAAAGTCTTTGTTTAACCAACCTTTTGCTGCTTCTCAGTATTTTCATACTACCATCACTAATCAAAACTCCTCTTTTATATCATATTAATGTCCCATGTTGAAATTTTTATCATTCCACCTAGGACATCATGTAAACATTTACTCACTGATGGTAGCCCAAAGTTAAAACCCCATCCCCTATTAAAAAATTGATATTTGTTGGCCCACATTCATATGTCTTGCTGAGCATACATTAACTATAAAATCTCATTTCATCATATTTTATGTCAGTGAAGTTCACCTGGAGTTCGGTCATTCAAGGTTCCATTATGTCACTAGGTTTCATTTTCCAAGGTCCAATAAAACACTATTTCACTGCATAAGGCCATCAAAGTATAAGAGTGAAGCAAATAATATCCATTTTTCAGTTAAATAAGGGTTTACAAGCATGTAACCATGGTTGCTAAAGTTCCAAATTTGATTTTTAGTAAGAATTTCATTCCAGTTTGTAATTTTATTTCAAAAAGAGAGATGTAATAATTTTTATTTATTTATGTAATTTTATGTTTATCATATGTAATAAGTCACTACTCTTAGCTGTTTACTCCAACTACATTGCCGATATCATCCAAACAAAAGTTAAAAGTGAACATTGCCAAAGCTTCAACATCATCCACATACAAAGGAAAAAGTCAGAAAACAAATTATCAAAGATGTCAAAAAGGGGTCAAATGAAACATTAGAAAGTGGGTTTGAAAAGAAAAAGATCAAACTAACTCACCTATAAAGGATTTCTTGGCTCCAAACTCACCTTCATTTGCCTCCTGGCATTCATTAGGCAAACCCCAAGAGAGCCTTTTCACAATTCTGGGAGAAACCAGCAGAAACAGGGTAGGTGTTGCACGTTTCCTTCTGGCACTGTGCGTTCTCTTCTTGCGTTGCGCGTTTACCTAGCACTGCACGCTTACTTAAGGCACTGCGCGTTCCGTTAAGGCGCTGTGTGTTTGCCTGAGGCGCCACACACTCTGCATTGGCGCTGTGTGTTTGTCTAGCAACGCTCCAGTCACCTCCTCAACTCCTCCAAAATGCTTTCAACCTCAATACAAGTAAGTAGCAACTAAGGGATGTGCTTTTCCCCCTCCTCAATTCAATTCCTAAGTGTTTGAAAGGTTTCATTGAAAATTTGGTTTAATTGCTATATCTAAATCCTAGATCTTCCCCAAAAACTACTTTCCACTCTCATTCCCTTTTGCACACTTCTTTCCACCCTCCTTCCCTTTCCCTAAATATTTTTATCCCAGATACCCTTTAAACCTTTGCCCCAAAACCCTAAGTCCTAGGTGATACAACTATCTAGGCTCCCAAACCCCTATATTGCAAACAATTTCCCCCATCCCCAAACTATCATACTACTACCCTGTATCCCTCTCCAATACATATATCCCTTCACCCATCATCTTCATATTTACCCTTCCCCATTTATTATTCCCTAAAAACCATATTCTCCCTACCTTACACCTCCCTAGGGTTTGATACTAAACACCATGGCAGAGGAGGAATACATACCACATAGTGAGGAAGAGGAAACAGAAAGAGAAGAAGACATGGAAAAGAGGAGACCACATAAAGGAGGCCAAATACACAGGTTTGAACCCACAGATCTCAGGGAAATCTTAGCATCCCCTATGACTATGACATCCTTCAAATGGATAGGATGTTATGATTTTTGTGAGAAAGTGCAGGCAGTCCAACATCATCCTGAGTTGACTAGGCTCTTCATTTCTAAAATCCAAGACAACCAAGTCACTATTGCAAGTATAACTTTCACCACATATACTTCCAATATATCAGCTGCCACTGGGATTCCAGATGTTGGGGAAAAATTGTTTAAACAAGGTGATTTGGAGAGGCATTATTACGAGCCTTACATGAAACCAAGGTACTGAAATGAAAGAAGGGGCTATTTTCCTTTTTCACACCTCCTTGTCAGATATGCCCCGATGATGAAGATTATTATGAAATATTTTTCATGTGAAGGTAGATTCCCCAGGGTCTATTCTTATCATATCCGTCTCTTAATGCATTTCACTAGGGTAAAAATGCTCAATAAACCCTACTATCTTTTCTAGAGTGTTGAGAAGATGGCCTACATTTCCCAAAAGAGGGAGTACAAAGATCAATTGAAGAGCTTATTTCATCATTCCCTCATTAAAATCATAGTCCTTTACCATCTCAAGGAAATCAATATTGCATGGAGTACCTTCATAGCTAACCCCATATTCACTCATGCATCTACTCAAAATATTCAAAGCGTCCCTTCATCATCTCATCCATCCACCTCCATTCCTCCATCTCATCCCATACATCATTCATCCTCATCTGATGAGTCAACCTCACCATCACCTCCATCATCACCATTTCATAAGCCTATTCATTCACCTAGCAGGGATGAAGGCAGAGAGCAAGAGCACATTAAACAATGTGAGATCAGCAAGCCTAAAGGGGCTGGTTTGGGTACCTTGACAAATACCTATCAGAGAGGGCATAGGCAAGTGTTTTTTCCACGGATTGTGGGAAGGGCCTTGCCTTCTTCATCAAAAAAGCAGGCACAGAAAGGGAAGGAAAAGGTGATAGAGGCAGAGATCAGGAGGAGGACCTCCATGAGATAGAGCAAGATTTTCACTTAGTTGACCTAAGTGAAAATGATGATAGTGAAAGCACAACCATTGTCATCAAAGAGAAGAATGCACTCATAGGAGAGCTCCAGGTCAATTTGCAAAGGGAAAAATACATCATTTCATACTATGAGTAGGAAAACATGCAGTTTGAGACCAAACATGAGCTCATGGATCTTCAACTCATCAAGGCAAAGAGGGAGGCTGAAAAGGCTAAGGCCTTACTTGATGAAGCATATGGAGAATATATTGACTGGCTGGAGGAACAGGTGCCAAGAAAAAGGCCAAAGACTTGAGGCCTAAAGAGAGATTTGGAGCTTGAAAAACAAAAGGAGGCTGAACTAGCTAATGAGCTCACCTAAATGAGCAATTTGCCAAAATGGTAAATGAGAACTGGGAGAATTGGCTTGAGAGGGTGAAAACCCATCTTGAAAGCCTCTTATACAAGGCCAAAAGAGATACTAACATTCAGATAAAGATGGCAAAGTATTATTGCCGGAGACACCAAATAGCAAGGGCAAAGCTCAAAGCTGCTAGGGCAAGAATTGAAGCCCTAACTCACCATGAGGAGAAGAAGAAGCTCGATATACTTGCAGAGGCTTCACTCCTGGCATAGCCACCTCAAACCTCAGCTTCTTGAACAATTTTGAAGACCCTTGGCTCAATTTTTATCATCTTGCTTTTCCTGTCTTTTTAAGGCAATTTGTGTATTAGCAGTTTGGTCAAACGCAAGAACTTTTTGGAGGAATGGCCACCACCATTGGATTCAGAAGAACCAAGACATCTAGAAAAACCATTTTTCCAGCCCTGGAAAGCAAAAGTGGTGGGTGAAAAAGGTAAAAAACCACCTAAAAATAAATTTTCTGCCTCATTTCTCGACCAGGCGCTATGCGTTTGAGTTGTCTTGAGAGAATGGAATTTTGGAGGGGCAAATCAAGCCCATTTTAAAAAACAAGGGCAGTTTTGGAAATAGACATGATAAGATTTCCAATGATCTATCTCGGGCTAGATTTCGACATCAGGAAGGCAGGTAAAAGTCAGCTTGAAGATGGCACTACGCGTTTGACATTGGCGCTACGCGTTTGGCAGTCAGCCCAGATTTTCACCGTTTCTCTCCAATTTGATTTTCACCTATGGGAAATTAGTGTTTTACTTATGTAATTGATAAGGATGATGTAATTATTATGTTTTTACTGTTACCTAGGGTAAATACATTAGGTAAATGGCCTCTATGACTTGTAATGAATCCGTTTGCTTAAGTTAGGGATGAGTCACTTTGACCACCCTACACTCTAGCTATCAGTTCAGTCTTTGTTGTAACTGCTCCTCCTCTCATGGATTCGACCCCTGAGGCTAGTATGAGTTGGTTTGAGGCCTATATCATGTAATTTCTCAGTCATTCTATAGGTTGGACTCTATTAGATGTTGTACTAGTGTTTCAGACTTTGGCATGGAATATATTGGATGAGTTGCAACTATTTTGGTGGGATTCCCGTGGCATGGCATTTTGATATTGTTTCCTCTTCAGTTACATATGTATGAATGTTTTTTACCTTTCATGACCTATTTCACTTCTAAATATGTTTGATTTTCAAGGTGTTATAAGTAGAATTCATCTTCTATGCTCTGTTTTGTGAAAATCATCATAATTTGTTTATTTCTTCAGTTTAAAAAGAATTCATGATTTTCATGCTCTTTTTAGCACCTCACTAGTCTAAACCATCTCATCACTATACTAAAAAGTGTTAAAGTAACTTGCCTACCTTGCCCTATCATATGTCTACAATTCTGATTCTCTTTTGCACTGACCTAGTTCACTCTTTGACCTAATTCACTAATTTAGTGACTACCCCGACCAAATCAAATCAAAACAACCTTGAGCTACCATATCTAGCCTAAAACCCTAATCTATCCTGCCCTCTTGGTAGTGACTCTTTGGAGTGATCCCTCTCTCGCTTTGTAGGGCTAGATATCAAGTCAAAAGGTTGGTCTGTGGTTACCTCAGCTGGACTCTTCTTCAGCCTTGGAGATCTGGAGGAGTGATAACACCTACAAAAAAAAAAACCACAACCAAAAACGAACAAGAAAAATTAATCCAAGCCTTACAACTTAGAGTTAGATTTGGCTGAAAAAAAAATATTTTTCTCAATGTTTCTGATTTTCCGAGATCACACTAAGGCGCAGCGGAAAAGAGAATACACATGAGAAAAATCCTTTCTTTCTATTTCTGGTGTGCCTAGATCATACAAAGTAGCGGGGCAAAGAGGATACACATAAATTAAAGGTATAGATCTAGCAAATATTTTTTTTTTTATAGAGGACTATAAACCGAAATAAACAGAGAGATAAATAACTATAACTACAAATAAAGACTATATACCTCTAGATCTTAAAAATGACGTAGCTAGGGCTACTGGAAACCTTTTCGCGTGAAACAGGGTTCCTCACTGGAACATATGTGCCTAACACAATAGAGAAATCATCTCGGCCTGAAAGCGGTCATAAACAATAGATCTAGGAAATGACAGTCGGATGCAGTTGTACCGGCTTCAGATTTGGATAAGCAATGAATGTGACCTTGAATAGCTCTGATACCATGTAGGAATTTACAAGGTAAATTCCTCAGATAGAACACCAAAGGACACCGCTCACAAACAGATCACAAATCAATACACCAATATTCTAGACGTGGTTAAAATCCTCAAAGAGGGAAACAATCCACGGCTTGAGCCAACGTGGTCACTTTAGGCAATTTATTAATGTAAAAGAAAGAAAATTTACATAAGCTTCTCTCATTAACGGTCACCTAACAAATGACTCTCCATGCTCTTTAAGTAGAGATTATGGACCAATCGGGTGTTAAACCATGGATCAAGTGTCTGTAATACTAAGGAGAGAATGAATCATCAGATCACTTCATGTCTAGAACATATCGTGACCGTCGGATTGTAAGTTACAAAAAGTACATACTAAATAAACACACTTTACCTAACTATACACTAGACCAAGTTATGCTTAATTAATTCCTATGTGTCGAAATATCCTAACACAACATTCCATCTTGACATTAGGAGAGAAGGATTAGTTGTGGATTAAGTCAGGGGCTGGACTAGAAAGAGGTGATGAGTTGGTACGTAATTGGTGGGGTGACATTCATAACTGGAGCTATAACATAGTGGGATCCATGGAGCATTGGTGCTCCTTCTTGGTGGCATTCGGATCCAGGTGGATCTACTAGTAGTAGGTTGAGTCAGAGATGGACATGGGATCTAAGTATTGGAGGATCCAGTCATGTTTCGATAGCTTGGAGCCATGACGTGGGCCAGTGGTTTGCATGGGATCTGGGCATTGGGTCTTAGTTGCATTGGGCCACCAGATTGGTCCACAGATTTGGATTGCTTGAGGGCAAACAATCTTAGGGCGGGAGGACTGTCATGTCCCCAGTTTTATTCTTCTTCATAGTACAACGAGGGTGGATTTCCAGGGCAGGAGATGGCCAAGTCAGTGGAGCATCTTTATGTCATTAGGGGTCTCGGTGGAGTTTTGAGGAATTTTTATGGGATTTGATGGCATTTGCTTGACATATTCCATCATCCGCACAATTTTCCTTTCATTCTGTTGCATTCTGAAAACTTTAAAAATTAGCGTTATTATTGGGCGTAACTTAATTAATTGTGCTTGAGGTGGCATTCAGGGGAGATTAATTGATGGAACACCTTAGTGTAATAGCTCCTTGGAACTGGAACGAGTAGATCTACAGGAATGCATGATTAGATATGAGTTTCAGTGACTCGAGAAGACATGGTGGTTAATTTACCCCTTTCTCACATTAAAAAGATTATTTTAATTGAAATAAAAGAGGGAAAAGTGCTCCATGATTAAAATAATAATAAAATAGAAGGTTCTAGAGGAGTTCATCAAATCTATAAAAGAGGAGGAGGAGACCATTGGAGGACATCTTGGTTTGAGTCTTGTTTCTTGTATGAGAGGTTGAGAACCCGATTCTCTACTCTAGCAGGTGCCCCGGGACAGAAACCCTCAGGTGATTCAGTGAGAGTGGGCAAGCACCTATCGCTTCCCTTGGTGAATCCATTCAGGGTTCACCGGTTGCAGTTATTTGATTTCCTATTTCAATTTCGAGGCCAATTTCAATATTATTATCTTGGAGGGTCGTTTCCAGTTATTGTATTGACGTGTATATATATTCTATATAATAAAGTTGGATTTTGTTGTTGCATTTTTCATTGTTTTTCACGTCGTGATTTTTAATGAGATTTTTATGAAATTCATGGATTTATGGTTTGGGTTTTACATGGCAATATTCTATTAAGTAGATGATAATTTTATGTGAAAGGTTTGTTCCATTTTTTTTTTCATTTTGGACATTACAACCTGTTGGATGATAATGGTGAGCCTTCACTTGTTGGCATTTGAGACATTTTGCAATGAATTGGACAATATCATGTTTCATGCTTGCCCAAAAGAAGAGTTTATTCGTATCAACATACATTTTCTTTACACTAGGATGTGCACAACACAATGCTTTGTGGGCTACCTTAAGGATGGTGTCTAAGAGATCCCCATTATTAGGAATGTACATCCTTCCATGGAATCACAAAATTCCATTATCTTCTAGTTCATATCCCTCAAAATTAGCTTCTTTTATATTTTTACGATCGAGGCTAGATCTCACTTTTAAATACCAACTGTCTTGTAAGAGATGTTATAGTACTTGCTTCATCAAATCTATTTTGATAGGTATGAAGGAAAATATGCATGGTCTTCTACTTAAAGCATCTACTACCACATTATCTTTTCCTTTAATGTATGAAATTCCAAAGTCATACTCACTTAGGAATTCACTCCATCGTCTTTCCCTAGCATTCAAGTCTCTTTGAGTAAACAAATATTGTAGAATTTGATGGTCGCTTTTGAGCATAAAGCTTCTCCCTATTAGATAGTGTCTCACTACATTAGTCTCTGTTACGAGTTTTGAGCACAAGACTTGGCTGTAACTCTCATTCTTATAGAATCACCAAACTTCAAAAGTCAAAATCTTGGAAAACATCCACTATTAACCCTTTTTTCGTAAGATCCTCGCCCCCATAGCTCTAAAGTTGTAATATTGCAAAGTATTACTATGAACAATTTCTTGCTCATGAGAAGATAGAGTTTGTCGTGTTGGTAGGGTTCTTCCAGCTCTTGTGCAACCCTCCTCCTCCCTTGGCCTGGCTTTGAGATCCATGAATGGGATAACAATGATTGGATATGGAACTAAGGAAAAATGATTTAAAGTTCTTCATAGTAGAAACAAAATGTCGTAAGTATTGTATTGAATTCTTCACTAATCAACAAAAATCTATGTGTGTGTGTGTGTGTCTATATATATATATATATATATATATATATATAACCTCTTTTTTCATTGCGTTCCTCTTGAGTTTCTTCAAGGTTTTCCACTTCTTCTAGCTCAAATTCTTGATATTTTCCATTAAAAGCAATTAATCCCATTTTGATGAATTTTTATAAGTTCCTATAGGCGATGTCAACTAGGGGAGGTTAGGCGTAAAGTAGCTCTTTGTAGGTAAATCATTTTCTATGTGAG
The DNA here is from genome assembly GCA_000404065.3 of Pinus taeda. Taxonomy (NCBI): domain Eukaryota; kingdom Viridiplantae; phylum Streptophyta; class Pinopsida; order Pinales; family Pinaceae; genus Pinus; species Pinus taeda. The sequence continues at coordinate 101,404 of APFE031029516.1, forward strand.
TAAAAGATCTGCGAGCAAATGTTTACAATATTCCGATTGTGAATACCATTAGTAGGGTTATTCCTATTGTGTTGTGCATAGTATTACAAGGAATTACTAGAATATGAAATGAGTAACCACCATGAAAGAGAGATATTTTTGTTCTATAGGGGAATCACTCTATTTGTCCTATTTGGTAATAGTAGTCATGTAAGAAATATCTCATTTGAAAATAAAATGCACATTGTATCTACCAACAAGTGCAAACGAATTGTATCCTTTTTACAATATTTTAGTGAAAGACATAGAGATCTCAACTGTTGTGATTGTGTAGAGAAAATGCAATATATAACAATTGTTAAAGTTTTGATGTGTTTGTTAAAACAAGGATTATGAAGAGCAACTTTTGGATTTCCTAACATAGCTAATTGAGTATAATTAAGGAATTGTCATATTATTACGAGTATTCATGCTTAGATATATCAAGGAGATTTTCACAATTATTGAGTGAAGATTTTCACGATTAATCATATTGTTGATAGTTTTATAAAGTGAATAATGTGTATTAACATAAAATGTCCAACATTTCAAGTGGACACTCCATCTTAACCTTTATTTGTAAGTGATGATGGATTTATGGAGTGAGTTATATGTATTAACTTAAAATGTCCAACATTTCAAGTGTATACTCCACCTTTAACTTTCCTTGTAAGTGATGATGGGAGGAATCATCACTTGAAACACTGGAATTTTCAAATTAATATACACAATTCTCTCCACTCAAGAATAACATCAACAATAATAAAATGGCTCAATTCAATTGAGTGTATCACAGATAGTTGGGAGGGTTTAATGATAGCCTCCCCTATGAGGTTCAACTCTCATTGTGACATGATGCTCCATCAGGAGTTATCTTTGTACTATCTATCTTGACTATCTTGACTATGTAACTCTTATTTGATTCGTGTGAATAACAAGAAAATCGATCTCCTCAATGCGAAAAAAAAAATGGTTCAATTCAGTTTCTTATATTACAATTCTATTTATATTTATGTAGATAATAAAATCATAATAGACACATCATATTAAAGAAAAAATGATGACACTATATTTTTGTAATCACGATATTTTAGAATTTCATATTTAAATTAGTTAATAAACAAATAAAAACTTAATACTTTTAAATATGACACACATATATAGTAATCTCTCATATTAACAAATCAATAAATAATAATAATAATATACAATAAAAAATAAGAATATTAATAAATAAATAAATAAAATAACCTACGGGGCGTAAAATAGACAGTGATGGGGTGCACTGTTAAGTCAGGCCATGATGTGAAGGTCATCAGTTCAAAACTTCATGGGTAAAAATCTAGCCATGTTAAGGGTAGGTGTGACCGAGGCCGGGTGTGATCCGTAGGTGATTTTAATGGCTTAGATGCCTTTGGGTAGTGGTTTATCAAGCCACAAGGAAAGCATCATGTAATGTTGGCGAACTCAAACAACTTGAAAAACAAAGATAAATAAGCAAATAAAATAATAAATAAAAGATAATAGTAGTAAATAAATAAAATAATAAATAATAAATAAAATATAATCATCATAAATAAATAAATAAAATAATGAATAATAAAGTGAAGTTTTGAATATAGATTGCTTTTTTAGTAATAGTAGTTATATATGAAATATCTCATTTGAAAATAAAATGCACATTGTATCTACCAACAAGTGCAGATGAATTGTATCCTTTGTCCAATATTTTAGTGAAAGACATAGAGATCTCAATTGTTGTGATTGTGTAGAGCAAATGCAATATATAACTATTGTTAAAGTTTTGATGTGTTTGTTAAAACAAGGATTACGAAGAGCAACTTTTGGATTTTCTAACATAGCTAATTGAGTATAATTAAGGATCTACATATGCATTGTTGTCATATTATTACGAGTATTCATGCTATATATAAGGATTGGTTTTAAGTTAGTTTTTGATTCAAATTTAGTCAAATCCAGTGGATTCAAGTAGATCATTTATAGGGTGTTTGCCTTTAAAATTCTTCACAAAATTGCAGCAACAAGAATAATAATAAAACTTTAAGGCATAAAATTATGATTCTTCCGCAAGAAAATTACTATGGTGGAAGTTCAACCATATTCAATTGCAATAATATTTATTCGATGTATGCATGTATGGGTCTTTGCTTGTTTAATTTCTCATGTGTATCCTCTATTTATGGGGTTTCTAATTTGAAACCCTACTATTGTACACTAGGAATTTTTTTCCCTTTAAGGTTTGCAAAATTACACATTTTTCATGAAATTTTCCCTCAGTAATAATAGCAAAATGGGATATTCAAATGGATGCCCTCACAATGATTTGAAATATCAATCCCATTTGAAGATAATTCTTCTAGGAACTATTCTTGATGTTGTATTTTTGATGTGAATATATAGCCTTATCTGTAGTGGCAACAAATTTATGATGAAAATTAGAGGACGCTTAGATGCTTCCATTTTTTTTCCAGTACTCTTGTGATTTTTCCCTCCATGGATCTGTAGATTGCAATAAATAACTTCAGAGAGAGGCTTGGAACTGGTGGTTTGGGACTGCATACAAGAGTTCACTCTCAGATGGAACTTTCATTGTTGTGAAGAATTTGGAGAGATTTATGCCACAAAGGAAGAGGGAATTTAAATTAGAGGTGACAACGATTGGGCCATTCACCATAGGCATTTAGTCTGCCTTTGTTTATAATCCTTCTGAATTTTCACATCTTCATCTTAGCAAGGAAAATCTTTTAAGAACTAGTTCTATGGCCAGATTACATGTTAAGGTAGCAAACCCTTATTAAAGTATGGATCATGAAATTACTAGTAAATTAACATACAAATTACTCATCTTAAGCTCTTTTTTGCCCAATGGATCTCAGGGACACTTAAAAAAGCAGCAAAACCGGCTCATCACTAACACTGGTTGCAAGGACAGACCAAGGATATTAAGACAATAGGGTTTACTAGCAATTATGTGTGAAATTGGAAAGACTGTGGGCTTGTAACCCATAATCTTCATTTGAATCAGGTAACCTCACATTTTCATCTATTTTTTTGTTGTGGTACTGACATCTGTCTGCTACTAAAATCGGTTAAGTTAGGTAGGTTCACCGAATTTAATTGCACTTTATTGTGAGACACTAAATTAGTTAAGTTAAGTAGGTTCACGGAATTTAATTGCACTTTATTGTGAGACACGATGTTGGGAAAAAAATTGGCCTTCTCATTAGTCAGTGGCGTTGGGAAATGCGGAGGTGGCGTTGGGGAGAATGTATATTCGGTATGATGAATGTAGCATTTGCTCAGACGCATATCTAATAATGAACTCTTCTCTTTCAAGCGGCTAGAAGCTCTGCAAGATCTCAGAAGAGATAAAGCACATAGGATGATTCATCAGATTTTTGAAGACTCCCGGAAGGGATCAGAGTGTGTGAATATCGGATACATTGCATTCCACTCTGCATTTAATCTGATAGGCAACATGGCATTTGGTAAAGACACGTTCGATTCTAATTTACGAGTTTCTAAAGATCTGAAAGACGCTATTTCGAGAATGATGGTGGTACACGGAGCTCCTAATTTGGCCTGACTATTCTCCCTGTCTTCAGTTCTTGGATCTACATGGTGTGTATCGTCATATGGTAATCTGCAGGAAAAATTCTTATGCTGTTATGGATAAAATTCATAGAGGATCGCCTGGCAAAGAGGAGCGAAAACAACGACAGAAGTGATGATGGGATGAAGGATCTCTTGGACGTTTTGCTGGGCACGAGAAATGATGAATTTACTATCCCTGACATCAGGGGCTACCTAAGTGTAAGTCTTTCACTATCTCTTCTGGCTATTCTACCCATAGAAATTCTATGGAATCATGAAAACTCTAATAAACAGAATGTGATGTCTAATTCCTTTTGCAGGATATCTTTGTGGCTGGAAGCGATACGACAGCGGAGACAATCCATCCAGTCCCAACCGTCGGATGGAAGAAAGTGATGCCGAGCGTCTCCCTCATCTCCGCGCAGTGGTGAAATAAGTGTTCCGATTGCACCCGGCAGCTCCTCAGTTCGTCCCACACAGAGCAAACAGCGATTGTGAGATTACGGGGTTCGTGATATCCAAACACAGCCGGGTACTGGTGAATGTCTGGGGCATGGGAAGGGACCCTCAGATCGTGCGAGAGATGTTTATTGATGATGAGATGTGTGGTCATGTGGATTACGGAGGAAAACATGGGAAGGGACCCTCAGATCGTGCGAGAGATGTTTATTGATGATGAGATGTGTGGTCATGTGGATTACGGAGGAAAACACTTCGAGCTGATACCGTTCGGAGCAAGAACGAGAATGTGTGCGGGGCTTCCATGGGCAAGTCGGACGGTTCATTTGACGTTGGTGTCACTTATCCAATCATTTGAGTTGGCAAGTCGGACGGTTCATTTGACGTTGGTGTCGCTTATCCAAATCATTTGAGTGGGTCCAGGGGACGCGTGCGGAGAAATTAGACATGAGCAAGAAATTTGGATGGTTTTTCTTATTTCGTAGATTATAGAAAAGTAAATATTGCTTGACATGTTAAGCATTTCGTTTACGTCTTGAGTGACACCACATGAGCAAGAAGTTTGGATGGTTTCCTATTTTGTAGACTATAGAAAAGTAAATATTGCTTGACATGTCAGGCATTTCGTTTACGTCCTTTGAGTGACAGCACGCAAATCGAGATAGCAACCTGGAAAGAGAGCAAGAACTAAATTCCCAACATATCAAGTAGCATTTACTTTTTTATGGTCTATAAAATAAGGTTTCCTATTAAACTAGCACTCCAGACCGTACCCTGGGAAGCAATTTCCACGCCACGCCTACCATATCATTTGTATTAGAATTTCGAATTAGTGTTACGTTTAGTTTTTTTCTGTCTTCCATATAAAGTAATTATACGGATACATTAATATTATGCAAGGGTGTGTTTATAGCATTTTTTAATGTTAATTTTACTTAAAATTTAGTTAATTATAATTTTAAGTTCGATCTCATACTTATTAGTACACTTTAAGCGATAACACATGTTTAATCGATAAAATTGAAAAAATAATATAGCTTCTATATTGTATCACCTCTACCTGTTCAGCGACGGTGATCCAAATGTTCAATTTGGATATCACATCTAAATACTCTAAATCCGTTAAGGGGTTTCAGTTTTTCCTAATCTTTTTTGAGCCCTGATCATTGTTTGTGAATCAGCTTTAACGGGTCCGAAGATCCAAGCAGTGCATTCCATAAATGTTTAATCAGAGCAGCAATGGGAGTAAACAATTTACCTATATATGTTCTCAGCTATTTAAATTTGCATGAAACCAACTGCTCTCATTGCCGTGAACATTAACTTTCAATCGTGATATTTTATTTTTTATTCAGGAACGGTTTTTTTCAAGTGAGTAGTAGAAAAATATAAGTAACTTTATTTTTTTTCAAGTGGGAAATCGAAATAGAAATAGAAATATATTAAGGTTATTTTTTTCTCAAATGGCTAAACCTACACTATATTATTGACCAGTCCTACAAGAGCACACTTGTCACTTAGAAAATAGAGATGGTTAGCATGCCTCATAACAATTTCTTATGTAGTATATGTGACAATACTGCAGACGAATATGGTCTAGGGAGTCACATCAACTCAAAGATTCTTCATGACAGGCACTGTCATCCAGGAGATGAGTTGATAACCCAAATGCAATGACCAACTTCTCATCGTAATAGTAAAAAATCGTTACTTCCGTTCTTCACCCCTATAACTTTGGCACGATGTGACATATCATGCTGCTTTCCATGAGTTAATGGCCACTATCCCTCATAACAATTTGTTGTGGCAATTTTGGAAATGAACTTCGTCACAACAGATGGTCATTGAAAGTTCTTGACAACATGAAATAGTGATTCTGAATGATCAGTTAAAATAGTGAAAACGCAATTGCCATTTTCTCAGCAGGGAAGCAAAAAATCCATTCTTTTTACTCTTCATCTAAATCACTCAGAATAATATTATATCAGAAATGTACCCTACTTCCTCGCTCTACCTAGAAAATCTCTTCCACAATGAATGCATATACCTTTTTGTGGACCTCAATCCAACTGCACCCAAGCTTCTTCCTACCCCGTTGCATTTCATCATTTTCGTGACCCTTTCAATATCACCCCACCTGCCAGCTACACCATAAATGTTAGATAACAATACATAAGGCAAGGCATTTTTAGAGTCCAGCTCAAACACTCCTTGTGCCGCAGATTTCTCCAAGTTCTATGTTGTTAGGAATTCTACAAGCACCAAGTAAAGACCCCCACACAGTGGCACAAGGTTTCATTGGCATTTTGGTTATAAAGTCGTGTGGCCAAGGAGGTCAACCATGCAACTATAGTGCTCCATTATAGGTGTTATGTGGTAATGATTACTCATACAATTAAGGTAATTTTTTCCACTAGGCCTGATGGCAGAATTAAAAAAAAACACCAACTAAGGTGACATCATTAGGTTTTGTACCAGAATGCAGCATTTGTTTGTAGAGTTTGAGTACCTCTGTGCCACAGCCATGCATAGAATAGCTTTTTATCATCTTCGTCCATGTGACCACATCTTTGTGATGCAAATTGTCAAAAACATTGCGAGCACTCTCTAAACTCCCACATGTCCACAAGCGCTTCCAAGAAAGACATCAGACTGAAATCTACATCTAACTATTCTCTACCATTTTGTGTATGAGGCTATATTTCATAAGAATTCATATGAACGCATGATTGCAATGGCAGATATAATTTGGTTGGCCATATGCATGTAGTCACAATTCACATCCTGATCTTTTAATATTGTGAGCATATTGAAATTTCAATTTTTATAAATAAATTTATTTCCAGCATTTCATGTTCAATTATTAAAATTTGTAATTTCATGAAAATTTTAGAAAATGGTATAATAATAAAATATTTGATAGAATTTATGGGGCAAAAAATCTATGTTATTTATTCAATAAATAAATTAATTAAAATATAAAGTATAATCTGAATAAGTTTAATGGTTAAAAAGGTTACAAGCTCAAATTTAAAGGTAATACAAAAAAGTGGCGTATGTATGGCTCAACTTTAAGTGTTCTGGAACCCTCAACTTGGATCTCATTGCCTCAGGAGAAAGAGCCTAGAACTTAAAGCTTCATGTGCAGTTAGAGATTGGTCAGAAGGTTAACAAGGTTAACAACAACAGTTTATCATAAATTGCAATTGCTTATACATAGCTCTGTTAGCTCATATCGTTTGGTTTCATAAGCAAGCACCCTACACTAGAATGCTTTTTTTTGTTGTTTCTGAAGAATAAACCGAGGGAGTTCCACAACATACCCTACAATGTGCTCATAGCAGATTTCAAGGTTGATGGGTGAGGATTGCCAATTGAAGGTTACTGTGTTGTTGGGATTTCTATATTACTATTGCTCCCCTTTCGTCTTTGTTCTGATTTTGATTGAGTTGCCTAAGCACAGGGCTGAAAACTGATAGTGGTAGGTGGTATATGAAGAGTACCATAACGTTTATGCTTCAATTTCACTAAGAACAAATTGTTCCCATTTGTGATGAACCTGACCAAATAGCATTTTGTTCTTTCCTAGATGTACACAAGGCGAACTATTTCTTGCTTGATTATGAAAACCAAAATACATGTTTTTCAATTTAACAATCCTATTGGCCTCCCTTTGCACCTTTTGGGACAATTGCTAGTGTACTGTTAGATTGGCTTCATGTGTATGAGTTGTTGGTGGAATTAAATATTGGTTACACTGTTTATTGCAATTCAATATTATCTCTGTTTTGAAAAAATACTGACTGTTGGATTGGCTTCATGTGTATGAGTTGTTGGTGGAATTAAATATTGGTTACACAGTTTATTGCAATTCAATAGTATCTCTGTTTTGAAAAAGTACTGTGATACTAATTATGTGCTCTTTTGAACCCTAAGGGATATTACATACTCGTACATGCTGTAAGATGGCCTTCACATTTAAAGTGTAGTTCAAGAAATGCAGGGCTCTTTTCAACATAATAAACGGCCCTTTCACACTTTTCTTTCAAGTCTCCATAATATCGGGAAAATAATTTTACATTATTATGCCAAGCAAGTGAATTCAGCTTCAATGTAACAAGTAAATGCTTTCAGTTTTTAAAGTGGTACAAATAGCATGCAGTACACAAGTAGTTCAAATTGAAAGCTAAGAAATATTATCCATTTTAACTAGCAGGTAGAACAAGAAACAGTTTGACTGCAATTTCTTTCAAAAGAGTCATAAGCAGCAATCAATCCCTGACAAATACAGAAATTTTTTTCCTGACAATCATTCACTGCCACTCTCTCCCTTGATAGAATGCACAGGTGGTGCTCTATAATATGCAGGAACAGTATTAGGAAAGAACATCGGTCTGATTCCTTCTTCCTTAATAATTGGAAAAATGATATTGGATGCACCCTGCCATAGCCCAAAAGGACAAATAATTAGAGATTTAAGTCTACAGCAATGAAGACAGCACAGCTTACAAGAATGATAAAACATAATATCACTTCAATAAAGACTACTGGAACTGCATCTGTAGCAAATGTTTACTGTCCACCTTAATTCTGTGCTTAGTAGACATGAATCATTAAATGAAAGGTCAACCTGCAAGTGGAAGTGGCTCTAGGAGTAATAAAAAAGAGAAAATGCAGAGTAAATGGTTATCAACTCCATAGTAAGTTCTCCAGGGCTGACAAACTTATAAAACATCAATTTGAAAAAAATTGAGAAAGATGCTAAAAACAGATACAAACCTTTCAGGAAAATGTACATCTTCATGTAATTCTGACCATCTTATTATACCAAAACTACTGTGTAGTCATCATGTACCTCTGCTGCATTTTCTTCAGCAAAATCAAAACAAATTTGAAGAATTGGAAAAGGAAGCCCATTTTCTTATTTAGTAAACTCGCATTTTTTAATGAAGATTGAAGAAGCTTAAATGCAAAAAACACCATTATTCCGTGTTGTACAAGTTTCTGGAACGCAGGTGTGGCCCGTGGGTATTTTGAAACGTTTTAAAGGTATTCTTAAACTGCTAAAACATGTTTTAAAAGTGCATTAAAACGTTTGAAAAGTGTTTTAAAATGCTTTAAAATCATTTTGAAATGTTTGAAAGTGTTTAAAATTTGTTTTACACAATTAAAGCATTTTAAAAACGTTTTAAAAGTGCTTTAAAATGTTTTAATCATGTTTTAAAACATTTTAAAAACGCTTTAAAACCTTTTAAAAGTGTTTTAAAATATTTTAAACATATTTTAAAACGTTTTTAAAACATTTAAAAAAAATTAAAACGTTTTCTTAAAAACATTTTATAACATTTTAAAGAGATTTAAAAGTTTTTTAACCATCTAAAAAGTGTTTTAAAAGCGTTTATATATATATATATTTTTAAATGTTTTAAAATACATTTGAAGTGTTTTAAAAGTATTTTTAAACTTTGAAGTGCTAAAACATGTTTTAAAAGTTCATTAAAACATTTTAAAAGTGCTTTAAGACGTTTTAAAGCTACTTTAAAATGTTTTAAAAGTGCCTTAAAACATTTAAAAAGTGCTTTAAAATGTTTTAAAAGTGCCTTAAAACATTTAAAAAGTGCTTTAAAATGTTTTAAAATATTTTTGAAGTGTTTAAAAAAAAAATAGAAACGTTTTCTTAAAAACATTTTATAACATTTTAAAGAGTTTTAAAGTGTTTTAACCATTTAAAAAGTGTTTTTAAGTGATTTAAAAACGTTTAAATATATATATTTTTAAACGCTTTAAAATACATTTTAAAGCGCTTTAAAAGCATTTTTAAAGTGCTAAAACATGTTTTAAAAGTGCTTTAAAATGATTTTGAAAAAAGTGCTTTAAAATGTTTTAAACATGTTTTAAAAAGTTTTAAAAGCACTTTAAAACGTTTTAAAAGTGCTTTAAAATGTTTTAAAAGTGCTTTAAAATGTTTTAAAGCATTTAAAAAAAATTAAAACGTTTTCTAAAAACATTTTATAACATTTTAAAGAGTTTTAAAAGTGTTTTTAACCATTTAAAAAGTGTTTTCAAGTGTTTTAAAAGCGTTTAAACATATATATTTTTAAACACTTTAAAATACATTTTAAAGTGCTTTAAAAGTATTTTTAAAGTGCTAAAACATGTTTTAAAAGTGCTTTAAAATCATTTTGAAATGTTTTAAAGTGTTTAAAATTTGTTTTAAATCATTTAAAGCATTTTAAAAACATTTTAAAAGTGCCCTATTGTACTTGGTCTTCGTCGCAACCGGTGCATTTGAAGGAGGCTCAGGGATTTTACCCTGCACATAATCCATCACATATTTTTCTTCCAAGGTAGAATCAAGAGACATCTTCCATTCATGATAGTCAAATTTATCATGGAGCTTCTCTTCAGTCGGGAAGCAGGATGAGGAACCTATTGAGCCTTTTGTACTTGTCGAACTGTCTTTGGTGATTGCTCTTTCACTCTTGCTTGGGCTTTGTCTTCACCTCACCTCTGATACCATGTTAATTTTAAGCAACAATAGTATGTTCTATGCTTTAGAGCAATTTTACTTCAATTTCTTTATTAGCCCAATATCAATATTCAGATTAGCAATCACATCAACATGATAGTAAAATGCAGATAGAACATAAACATAAACAGTAGAAGACAAGCCAAGACAAGAGAATACAAGATGTGGCACCAGCCAGGGACAAACCCCAATGTGGGGAAACCCTTGATTAAATCTTCTTTTAGCCTTCAATAGTTCAGAAGAGAGAGATAGTACAATTTACAAATCTTATAATTTATAACAGCAACAAAGGAGCCCTAACCAAAAAAGTCAACGTTGGTTAACAGGGCAGATTTGACCCTCAACTAATTGGTCAACTTCAGCCTCCAAACAGCAAGATGAATCAGCCCTCAAAACAACCCAAAAACAACCCAGTCAAAATCTGGTCAAATAGCCCACCTGCGGTCAGCCCTAGCTACAGTCAATGTTGGTCGAAGTCAACATTTAGCCTCAATTTTTGTGCCAGAAATGCGGCTTGCCCAAACAGAGATAACCCTCACAAAAACATAGTCAAAGGTGGTTAATGCATGCTGGTCAATGCTTGGTCAAACTATCCTAAAATTTGATCTCCTGAAATTTCGCTCGAAATTTCGGATGTGTGGAGAGAGAAAGGCCCAGAAATCTGTATCCAATCAATGAGAAGAGAGAGAGAGAAGTGTGAAAATGAGTGTGTCCAAATGAGGCTAAGGCATCATGTATTTATAGCAAACGTTGAGGATGAATAGATGTGACTGTTGGGCTTCTAAGCCTACATAAGTTCGCCGGCCAACCTTCACAATAGGGAAGTCGAGGAGAAACACTATTCTAGGGTTTCTGATCTAGGAGACCGAGTTTCTCTAGGTAAGAAGAGAAGAGCAGTAGAGACTGAGTTTCTCTGGGTAAGAAGAGAAGAGCAGTAGAGACCAAGACTCTCTAGAGGGAGCTGAGAAGAGCAATTTGATAGGATAGAGATCGAGATTCTCTAGAGGAAGCCGAGAGGAGCAATTCAAGAGTAGAAGGAAGCTGAGAAAGGGAAGAGGCAGAACATCAAGGGTTAGTGACAAGGGTCTTGGAGGATTCTAGGGTCAATGGTCTTTGTCATGGCCTTGGTATTCGTCAATTGAAGATCTATAAGAAGAATTACTGATTGGGTTTTCCTCTCAAAGAGTGAGAGGTTTTGGCCCTGGCTGACAAGCCTACATACTGTGTCTCTTGTTTTCTATTGTTTATTTGGTAATTGTCTTGATGAAAAAAACACATTGATAATATAACGAAGAGATGATCATAATACAAGAAGTAAAAGCATATCACAAGCAATTATCAAGAAGAGAAATCTCCTAATCATGGTTGCCCTAGATTTCTCAACATGTCTGAGGATTGCATTCTATGGTTCACATTTCATTATGGCTCGCATTATTACCCTGGGCAGCTCACATTCATTCTCAATGGTTCGTTACTTCGCGTTGTTTCTCTATAGCTCAGTCTATTTACTGTGGTTCATATTTGCTATAACTCATATTTGTTATGACTCACATCATTTATTGTAGATCGCTTTTATTCCAGTGGCTCACTTTTATTTTTATTTGTGGCTCACACATATTTCTATGGCTCTCACTTTATACCTGCAACTTGCATTTATTTATGGCTTGCTCCTTATTTGTGTGGCTCTCATACTTTTCTGTGGATTCGATTATATCCCTGTGGCTAGATTCTATTCTCCATGGATACTTGTTTCTGTTGTTGCTCACATTATTCCCTATGCTCACATCTATTCTTATGGCTCACATATTTATCTTTGTGACGCATATGTTACTACTTATGGTAGTATCATCTCTTGTCAGTATTGTATGGCTTTGTTGTTTGCACCCTTAACAACAATATTGACAGTGATGAGGGGAAATATCCATGGCAGTAACTATCTTGTATTTTGATAGTATGGAAAATATAGCAGTGTAGATTGGACTGAAGCCAACCAGGTATCAGGGATACTTGACCATTATGAGCACCATCATTCAAAACAAGACTTCATCATTTGAAGAAGCTATAAAGCACCAAGTATAGAAGGATGCTATGAATGAAGAATACGAATCCATCATGAAGAATGATGTCTGGGATGTGGTTCCCAGACCCTAGGACAAAACAATTGTCACCTTGAAATGGCTTTACAAAATCGTGCATGGTGCTGATGGGAGTGCTGAAAAGTACAAGGCTCGCTTTGTTGCTCGAGGCTTTTCTCAAAAGGAAGGTGTAGATTATGATGAGATATTTCCACATGTTGCCCGATACACCACCATCTGCTTGATCATAGCCCTTGCTGCCTCGCAAGGATGGAAACCTACATCATATGGATGTCACGACCGCGTTCTTTCATGGTTCAATTAAAGAGGAAGTCTATGTGGAACAACCCAAGGGGTTTGAGATTCATAATCGGGAATCTCATGTATGTAGGTTGAAGAAAGCTCTCTATGGGTTGAAGCAAGCACCCAGAGCTTGGTATGAGAGGATCAATAGCTATTTGATGAAGCTGGGATTCACTAGGAGTGAAGCCGATCTAAACCTTTACTTTAAGGTTGAAGATGATAAGCCTCACATACTGGTGTTGTATGTTGATGATCTCTTTTTGACAAGTGCAGACCCTCTCATTCACAAATGTAAGAGGGAGTTGGCTTCCGAATTTGAGATGAAGAACCTAGGATTGATGCACTATTTCCTAGGGCTAGAGGTTTGGCAAAAGCCACGAGAAATTGTCCTATCTCAAGGAAAATATGTGGTGAAAATATTGGAAATATTTGGTATGGTGGACTACAAGCCCGTGACTACCCCGATGGAGCTTAACTTTAAGAAGTTATGTGGTAGTGCTGTCGAACTTGCATTGGGAAACGCTTCCGAGTATCGTCAACTCATAGGAGCATTGATGTTCTTGGTGAACTCCCGCCCAGATATATGTTTTGCAGTCAACACGTTGAACCAATATATGGTTGAGCCTCATCACTCACATTGGATTGGTACCAAGAATCTTCTACGATATCTTCGAGGCACAATCTCTCATGGACTGAGATACACTACCGAAGATGTGAGGCTGCATGGTTATTCCGATGTTGATTGGGCAAGCAGTGTGGTGGACCGAAATAGCACTTTCGGGTGTTGTTTCTCTTTGGGTTTTGCTTCGATATCTTGGATGAGCTGGAAGCAGAAGTCGGTGGCTTTGAGCACCACCGAGGCCAAATACATTGCTGCGAGTATGGCCTCTTGTGAAGCTGTCTAGTTGCGGAAGCTCTTTAGTGAGTTGTTTGGTCATATGCTGGATACTACCGTGATCCTTTGCGACAACCAGAGTGGGATTCGTTTATCAGAGAATCTTGTATTTCATGATTGCTCCAAGCACATCTATATCAGGTACCAGTTTATCTGGGATATGGTACAACGAGGAGCAATAAGGCTCCATCATATTGGGACTGATGAGCAGGTTGCCAACATTCTCACGAAGCCCCTAGGAAAGGTCAAATTCTTGACTTTCTGAGAATGACTAGGAGTCGTGGAGAGACCCTCTTATGAGGGTCCTGTATGATATATACTATGAGCTCTGGGAGCTCTGGGGGGCTTGGGGTACTTCTTGGAGCGATGAGCAACCATAGGGTGATTCAACCTTCCACTAGTGGTTTGCTATGTACAGGGTGAGTGGTTCAGCCTTCCCCTGTGATACCCCGTGGTGACATGTAGGCAAGAAGAGTGGTTTCATCCTTCTCCTGCTGAGACATCCTACCCATGCAGTCTGGGACTCACGGGAAGTACCTCTCATTTGGCCAATGAGTAGGGAAATGAAGATAGGGACCATAGTAGTACTGATAGACACATCGTGTATCTACCGTACTCCTTATGCTAGCATGACATTGATCTAGGATCAATTGGAACTAACTTCAGGTCAGTAAGAGTGGTATGAGACACTCTCTTTATTTGGAACTGATTTCAGATAAGTAAGAGTGGTATGAGACACTCTCTTTATTTGGAACTGATTTCAAATCAGTAAGAGTGGTATGACACACTCTCTTCATTGGGACTGACTTCGGGTCAGTAAGAGTGCTATTAGACACTCTTTTATCTAGGACTGACTTCAGGTCAGTAGAGGATGGTATGATACATTCTCGATCACTTCTTCTTATTCATAGTTTAGCAGAGCAGAGAATAGCAGTGCATTGATGGCAGAGATAGTACCGACAGACAGATGGATTAGCAGATGGAGTTCTCCCTAGTTGAGAGGGAGTGTTAAAATTGGCAACTACGGCCAAACCCCATGTGGGTCAACTTATTTATGACAACTGATATTTTTCTTGGATTCCTCTCATCGAGAGGTGTAGGATTGATCTAAAGATCATCCGATTCCAACATGTATTCATGAAGATATGAATTTATTTGTATTTCTTGACAATTTGTCAAGCTCGGCCAACAAGCAAAACAGTGTTTTACACCCCCAACTCATCCTCAACGTGGCATATAAAAGGAGGAGACCTTGTGGCATTATGGCACTAATCTCATCATCTCATTCCTCTCTCTCCTCGTCTTATTGGGTATGCGTAGGAGGAAGACACTCACCCATGGGAAGGAGGAAGGACGGTGGTTTGATCTAGGGCAGCGCTGACTAGGGTTGACCATGGAGCATCAGGGTTGTATTTTGACTGCGTTGACTAGCAAAGAGGACTATTTGACTGCGGTTTGGGTTGGGCAGCCTCTCCTAGGCTAGCCACATTTCTGGAAGGCAAAGCATTGACCTATTTGACCATATATTTGACTAGCGTTGACTGTTGAGGGTTGACCGCAGACTGACTTACGTTGACTACTGTTTGAACTTCATTTCAAGACTATTTTGGGCTGCCTATACTTGCTGTTGGAGGCTGAGTTGACTGATGTTGACTTGAGGTCATTGTTAACCTGTTTGACCAGATTTGACTTTGCTGGTTAGGATTTAGTTGTTGCTGTCATAAAATTACAAAATTGTGTAATTGTATTATCTCTCTCACTTTGTTGAATTGTTGAAGAATATAAGAAGAATTGATCAAAGGGTTTCCTCGCATTGGGGTTTGTCCCTGGCTGGTGCCACATCTTGTGTCTCTTGTCTTGGCTTGTCTTCTACTGTTTACATTTATGTTCTATTCGCATTTTACTATCATGTTGATATGATTGCAATTCTGGAAATTGATATTCGGCTAATAAGAAGATTTGAAGTAAATTGCTCTTAAGCATAGAACATACCATAATTTAACATGGTATTAGCGCTGAGGTGAAGACAAAGCCCAAGCAAGAGTGAAAGAGCAATCATCGAACACAATTGGAAAGGTCAAAAAGGCTTCATGGGTTCCTCATCTCACTTCCCGACCAAAGACAATCTCCGTGAGAAGTCTAACTATCATGGATGGAAGATGTCTCTTGATCTGACATTGAAAGAGCAAGAAGTGATGGACTATGTGAGGGGTGGAATTACGGAGCCTCTATCAAATGCACTGGCTGCTACAAAGAACAAGTGCACTAATGGTGAAGTCAAAGCAAAGAAAATCATCTGAGACTCAATTGACAAGCGTCTGGTGGTGTACATTTCTGAGTTGAACACCTCCAAGGAGATCTATGATAGACTGGTAAGCTTGTTTAAAGTTAGTGATGAAAATCAAGTTTTGTTCCTCAAAAATAAGTTGAAGGATATTAAGAAGGGCAAGGATGAGAATATTCAATCCTACTTCTTAAGGATCACTGAGATCAAGAATGATCTCCTATCAATCAGATAAGTTATTCTTGATAGGGAACTAACTATCACTACCCTTGGAGGGCTCCCATCCAAATGGTATATATTTAGAACCACTCTTCTCAACAATGATCGAATTCTGGGATTTGAAGAATTGATGTCGAGATGCATTCAAGAAGAGACAAGGATGGTGGAGCAAGAAATGCCTTCAATCAAAGGCAACCCCACTGCTTTCTCCTCTCATGCCAAAAGGAGAAATAATTTTGGGTCTAAAGGTCATTTCAAAGTGAAGCCCAGGTCGAAGGGTGGAAGGAAGGGAAGATGCTTCGTTTGCAATAAATTTGGCCACTATGCGAGGGAGAGTCCAAATAGAAAGGACACATCACCTGATGATGATCAAAATCACTCTAGGTGCAACTCCAACCACAATCAAAGGAATGGCAGGTTCAATGGCAAAGGAAAAAGGAATGCGGGAAACCAAGGAAGTGGTCAACCCTCCAAGAAAGCAAGGAACTCCAAGTATGAATCAAATGTTGTTGATAATAAGCAAGATGAGTATAATCTGATATCGGCCCTCTCCACTACCTCTCCTTTGGACTCGTTGGGAAATTGGCTTATTCATAGTGGTGCCTCAAGGCACTTCACTGGTTACAAGGAAGCTCTCTCTAATCTGATAGAGAAGGAGACAATTCCACATATCCCGTAAAGGGTGTAGGGAATGTTACTCTTCAATTAAATTAGGGTAATATGATCCATTTGCAAGAAGTCTTATATGTACTTGATCTCAAGAAGAACCTGGTCTCCATTTCGGCAATGGAAGACAAAGGCTACAAGGTGGCCTTCATCGATGGCAAGGTACGCATGTGGAAAAAGAATTTTAAAGATACTTTCACTCTTGGGTTCCGGATTGACTCTTTATATCAAGTTGGAGGAAGTCTGTTGGGAGTCATGTCTTCCGACACATCTCTACAGTCTGAACCATGGCACCAGAGGTTTTCCCACCTTCATTATAAGGCTCTACCTGATGTGAGATAGATGGTGACAAGGATGCCCGAGTTCAAAGTAGAGCATGAAGGTGTATGTCCGGGATGTGCTGAAGGATAGCTCAAAAGGGGACCATTCCCCTCAAGCCATATCAAGACCTTTGATATTTTGCAGTTGGTTCACTCTGACATATTTGGTATGATGCCCGTGAACTCTTTGGGAGGATATCTATATTATCTTACTTTTACAAGATTACTCTCGCAAGGCTTGGATATACTTCTTGAAAAAGAAGGATGAAGTGTTCACCTGGTTCCATCACTTCAAAGCCTTGATCGAGAATCAAACCGAGAAGAGGATCAAGATTTCAAGGACTGATAATGGGACTGAGTATGTACTATGAATCCAATGAGTTCCATGACTTATGCAAAGAAGTTGGCATTAAGAAGGAGAATACAACATCATACAATCTTGAGCAAAATGGTGTGGCTGAAAGGAAGAATCGTACAATTGTGGAAGTTGTCCGTGCCATGCTCCATGATCAAAGGTTTCTGAAGTTTCTATGGGCCAAAGCTATGAATACCGCCGTATATGTACAAAACCGATGCCCTCATCAAGCATTAAATTCCAAGGCTCCTGAAGAAATGTTCACTGGTAAGAAATGCAATGTCTCTCATTTTAGGATTTTTGGAAGTCTTGTATATTTTCATCCGCCGAAAGAGAAAAGAAGCAAATTGGGTGCATTTGGAAAGAAGGGAATCTTTGTGGGATATGTTAGCGCTTGAAATTTCACCTCAGGCTGAGAAAGGTAAACTCCAAGGCAACATCAAACCACTTAGCCTCGTAGCTAGCCCTACGGGGCAAGAGAGGGCTCTCTCCGGTCTATCTCGGTAAAGATCTTCAATGGGCGAGATAACCAATGTGGAAACACTGATTTTAGGCTAGTAAACTGATAAAAAGGATTGATTTAGGGATTTTTAAGGTTTTGGTGGAAAATTGGGGAAAGACAATTTTGGGTGCGGGGATTGGACACAGTTTTCGCAGGGGGTTCTTTGGGGCAAAGTAGGAGACTGTATTGATGCCCTTGATAGATGTGGATGGATTAGAATGACTGGTAAGAAGCTAAGGAGAGCAAGCAAGCACCTTGAATTCTCCTTAAACAGCTGAAAACATTGATATTAAGCAAACTTAAAGGCAGAGCATAGCAACCATGAATTCTACCTTAACACTTCATTTGCCTAATTTGCAGAAGAAAAAGTAAGAAGATGATTCACATAACAAACTTACAAGTACAATGAGAAGCACACCATCAATACATGTAACCACAAGAATCCCAAAAAGGACTGCAAAACCCTGGTCTTCCTTAGCCAAAAATTGCAGAGATACAATGAGTAATACAATAGAAACTTTCTCCCTCAAGAGTCCAACCTTTTCCAACCTCTGAAAATGACTAAGAAAGTACATAATATAGGCAAGCTAACACACTTCCTTGCCTCTAGGGGTCGAGCTCACTATCCTAGGAGCTGTTTCAACCAATTCCAAACTGATCACTAAAATCTAGGCAGTCAAAACAACTTGCCTCTATAAGCTAAGAAACCAATTCATTCATTTAATTTTTGCCTATCTCATAATGAATCTTCTAGAAGAGATAAAAAGTGTCAAAATATCATAAAATTACATCATTTACATCAAGGAGGATCAAAATCCACTCCAAAAAGTCAAATCTAGTCAAAACTGCGTTTTGCTGAGCTGTAGGTACAATTTCTGTGAAAATTGCCCAAGAGGTCGCGCACACCCAAGAGGTCGCGCCCGTGTATTTTTCTAACTGCTGGAACCCCCTGGAGAGGTCACGCACACCCAAGAGGTCGCACACCTTTGGAGCAGCTTTTGAGGCACTTTCAGGTGTCCAAATGAGGCAAAAGTGGGCTTTGTTGGAAAGGTCTGGATGTTTACTTTCCAACCCAAGTGGAATTTCTGAATTTGGTGGTCATTTCCCTATCAAAACTCAAATCTCCCAAGACTGGTCAAAATGTGCCAAATGAGGCTGCCTCAAGGCAGAGTGCTGTTGCAGTCAACTTTTGAATGCCTTCCTCAACTCCAAATTGAGCTCATGATAGCTCATTGGAAAGCTCTTTGTGTCTAGTTATCATTTGACTCATCAAGAAAATCATTTGGTCAACCAAGCTAGGAGAAAACTTGATTTTCCCAAGGTCACTTCAGAGGTGCATTCGATTCTCCTGAGGCAATGATATTTTTAACATTTCTCTAAAACCATGACACCTGTGTAAAAAGTGAAGGAGGTTTTTATTCCTTGGCATGTTGTGGACAAAAACCTCTCTCAGTTTTCCCAAATTCATCTTTGATTGCTCAGAAACATCATTTGAGTGAAACTTATCCCGTTGTGTGGAACAAGGGATTTTGTCGAAATGAAGCGAAATGAAGGGGATATGGGGCTTCTAAATTCTTGAGGAAATTTTGGGGAGTAGGGAGGGATGTTAGGAAGCAGGGGAAAGTGGAATCTTAGAGATTGAGTGAGGGGAAGGGGTCCAAAAGGGCAAAACACAGG
>APFE031029517.1:7256-18226 GCA_000404065.3 Pinus taeda
CATATTCTTGTATGTTTACTTATATATGCATTTGTATGGTTAACACACATCTGGTCATGTGTTATTTATGAATATAGATCTTTGTTCTTCGATAGTAGTATGTTGTTGTGATTCCACAGGTGTTCTTTGAAGCTGGGCAGATGAAGAAGAAACGGCAAAGCTCTATCAGGAAGGGGAGGAAATCAAACGCAAGACTAAGGTTGGTCTCCTTTGTTCTACTCCTATCTATTTTCATAAAGGAAAGCGAAAGTAGACTTTACTTGTTTGATTCTAAGATAGCTACCAGTCTTAGTGGGAATAGCAGCATCCGAGTGGACACTATTCCCGGTAACACCTACTGAGAAAGTGATGGATCTCTCAAAGTATTTTATCAGTGAAATGACTTTAAAGAAAATATGTTTTAGGCTAGATATGTATAATTGTTTGTGTGTTGGTGAAATTTAGAATTTAGGGTTTGCAAGACTAGGGTTTGGAGCCACAGATAGGTCTAGGTTGTAGGAGTGCAAAAGAAAATATGAAATGGAGCTAGATACCAGAAGACCATGGTGTATTTGGAATATTGTCAATGTAGTATAGAAGAGAAAGTGTAGAAGAGTATAATGAGCATAAGCAAACATGAGTTCATTAGCTTTTAAAAGACATAAACATAACTATGAAAACCATATAAACAAATCTTGAGATCAAGAATTATGTCCATTTCACTGTAAGGCATCCATAGAAAGAAGAGATATCATGTATATAAAGATGTTTTAACCTTTAGAAAACAAATAAAAAAGATAACAAACACCATGAACTCACTAGGTTAGAGTTCCTTAAAAATAGCTGCAACTATCTCTGTATTAGCTGAGAAGATCATTACATGAAAGAATTCTCCACAAAAAGTCCAACCCTTCTCTCTGAAAGAGAAATGATACATATAGAATCTCTTAGACCACTTTCCCACCTTTAGGAGTCAAATTCCTTGGTGGAGGAACTGACTCCAAGATTCTCTCGACCAATAGGTGAGAGTGAGAAGGTGAAACTAAAACACTTCTTGGAGAGTTTGTTTAGGAGTTTGCTTCCTTTATGAGGCCTAATAAACATCAAAAACAAACTATCATGTACATTTATTCATGCTTACATCACCTAGCCTAGAATAAAATGCCATTACATAAAGAGTCTTGACTTTGACTAAGTAACTGGAAACTAGAAATTTTACAGAGTAAAGTTTACAATTTAAAACACAAAACAATGCAGAAGTGCAAAGTCAACTTTGAGCTAATTTTCGGGTGCCTTTCTGAGGTCCAATTGCCAGTATGAGAGAACGGTCAACTAGATCTTAAAGTCTAGTTTCTAGAAAAGTTTGAATTTTTAAAAATTCCCCATTGGAAGGCCTTTAAACATCCATTCTCCCAAGGTCACTCTAGGAGCACAGCGCCTATCAAAAAAAGGTCCAGAAAGCTAGTTTTTTATCACTTTTCTCAAAGTTTGAGCCACCTTTGGAAAATATGAGCAAATGGATTTTTAGAGGATGCACAAGATTTCTAAAAATGTAGATTTTTCCTGAAATAGATGCGTGAGCAAGAAGCACAATACCAAGGTGTTGTGCTTCTGGAACTACTAAATTTCTGAATTTGTCTTCAAAATTCACAAAAAAACTAAAATTGCTCAGCATTTGCTCAAAGTTGGCTAAGAGATGTAAAATGATAGATGTTAAACCTCCATAGATGCTTCAGCAAGCATCTCCAAGTTTCCTTCATCCTTTTTATCCTTTTTGGCTTCTTTGAGCTTGTTTTCAAGCTGCTTGACCTTGACATCACAAATCATGTTTTGAGCCTGGTAGTGGTGCGCCATGTGCCTTAGCAGCTAATTGTCTTTGTTTTACTTCTCTAGAAGCTTCTCTAAGTGATCATTCACCCTGTTGATCCAATACTCCTTGTCTTGATTGACCTCAAGAGCAATTATGTCCTCTAGGTCTATCTCTTCATTCAATAAAGTATGTTCTTCTTCTTGTTGCAATGCCTTCTTTAGCCTTTTTGTTCTTGGCCTTTTCCTCTTACTATTCCCTTGTGTTCTTTCAGGCTTACTTGACTCTATGACTGGTTTTCCCTTGCCAACCTATTGCAATAATTTGTTTTGCTCTTTTTCCATGATCAATTTCTTCACTTTGAGCTAACTATTATCCTGTTCAAGGAATGAAATGATGTACCTTGCTCTCTCCATGTTTACTATGAGATCTTTGATCTGATAGTATTTATCTCAGATCATCTGTTGTATGCTTTAAGTCTATCTACCTCTAAATCAATCATCTCAAATTCATGTTCAACCATGTCTTTATCCTGCACTGTTGATCCCTGCTTTGCTGGTGTAGAAGGCTTGGCCTCTTTCTCACATGAGAAGCAAAAACAAGCCTCTTCCCTCTCTTGTACATTCTAGTCACCTCAAGCTTAGGTTATTTTGTTCTTTCAACTGATTTTCTAGAGTACCCCACTTCCATTCATTTTGTTGGCATGCTAGAGGGTTGAGTTGATACATTGGCTTCATGCCATTTCAGGGTTGTGTCCAAAAACATTTCCCAAGTCATGCCTTTCTCTGCAAGTTGATGAAGGACTATAGTCTTGATTAGACTATGATGAAAAATGCTAGGGTAGTTATCCTTGTTCTTCTTCTGAATCCTCTCTGACATTTTGGCAATTCTCCTGCATAGGTAGTTGCACATATTGAGTGGCTTCTGAGAGGTAAAGTGCATTAGGAGTGGAATATGATAAGCATACAATCTGGATAATCTTCCTTCACATGTAAAGAACTTCATGACAATCTTCATCAAGGGGGTATACTTCTCCAATAAGTACCTGAAAGGCATAACATGAGCATGTTTTTCCCTTTATGGTGTTTTCAAGAAGGGTCTATAATACTCAAGATCTAGGCTCATCCCCTTGAACCAATATTCACAATTGTCTGGTAGCCCGGTAGAAAGTGAAATGGAGGCCACTGAAAAACTGAATTCAACACTAGCAACAACAACACTTTCACCTTTCAACTAAGTTGCAAACTAATCTGTCAATTGTTCATTGAAACCCACTTCACTCATCGTTTGGTAGAAATCCAAGCAATTCACATCTTCAAAACAATGTTTGATAAATGGAGATGAGTTGATTTCACTGCAACTTGATGGCTCATATCTGAGGATTTGTCCTCCCTTATGATGTCTCTTCCTCTCTGGTGAAGATTTTGCTTCCATGATGACAGAAACCCTAGCAGCAAGAAAATGAGAAAAACTATGAAGTATGAGTGGAAAGTGGAATGATGGGTAGGTGAAGTTTGATGAAATGGTAAAGGAGGTTGGAAAGAGGTGGATATGAGTTATGGAAAATAGATTAAAAAAAATGAAAATATAATTTAGGAATGATATGCTTATGAGAAGTAAAAAACAGAATTTTTAGTGAAAGTGCCCAAAATCCCAGGAATGAACGAGGGTTTCACTTTTAGTGAGGTAAATTTATGATTTTAGGTTGATTGGGTGGTTTAAATAGTTTATCTAACATGTATAAAGATGTAGGGAAAGATTTTACATGTTAAAAATCAAGAAATGAAAATAGCCATCATCAACCCTAACATTTTTCACGAAAAAATCACTACAAAACCCTAATTGGAAAAATCATTGGCATGAGATCATTTTGAAAAATAAAGGAGGAAGTGCAATGATGTACTTACTTGTTTCTTGTCTTAGGAAGCAATGAAATCAGGTTAACAAGCTTAAAAATCGATTTTGGGAGAGATTTGGGTGTTTTCTGGACACTCTGGCCTGAGTGCAGTGCATTTAGCCTGAGTGCAGTGCAGTTAGCCTGAGCGCAGTGCCCAAGCACAGCGTAGTGCCCTTGAGTGTAGCGCCAAGCCTCCAAGCGCAACACAGAGTTCTTGAGTGCAACACCTTCAGATTTTTGCTAGTTTTGCCTATGGAAAAGAGTTTTTCTCTTTTTGGGTAGGAGAGCTCGATAAACAAGAGTGAAGGAGAGGTAAATAAGACAATATTGGGGCTTTTGAGTTTATATTGGCAAAATAATTTCTCCTTTTAAAAATAAATGGGACCCACAAACCTTTGAAAAACTGATTTTTTCACTTTTGAAAACAGAGTAACCTTTAAGGTTGAAACCTAAGTTGTGTTTTCACTTTCCCGAGCACTGGAACGTCTTCTTTTGGAGGTTTTCAAATTGAAAGCATGATGAATTTTTGATAACTCAACAAATCAATGTTAAAGAGTTGCTTGTCATGCTCTATTCACTGCTGGATTTATTCATGATAATGATGGACCTTGGAAACCCTAGTGACCTAATGGATGACCTGAAACTAAATGAAATGATGATGATGACTGACTTGCTTTTATTATGACACCTTCATAGAAATGTGATAGGTGACCAGCATGAGTGAATTTTCAAAACACTGAACTCATTTCTAGACTGACCAAATTTTACTATGTAAACCTAGTGACATGAAAAAATTGATTTTGATAGTCTTGACAAGCTTAGTAAAAGCACATTTAATCTAGGTGACAAGCTAACAAGACTGACACTAACAACTTATAAATATCAACAATGAATGAATCAAAATTGTGATCGAATGAAGGAGTAAAGAGATCACGACAGCCATGATCAGAAAATTAGATATGTTCATCAGCATCCTCATGATATGAAGAATCATACAGAGGGGTTGATGAGAAACAAGTATGTTCATCCTTCGTGTTTTCATAAATGACAGATGTAATATTGAGTGGATTAGAAAATAAAGATGTGTCCTCTTTGCAATGAAATGACAGACTGACATCCAGCGTGTTCTGTGAATGATTGGAAGTAAAAGAATCAGGGGATAGATTCTCACAAGACAAATAAGAAATAATAGAATCACAAAAGATGTCAAGAAATAGCAGATGAGACATGGATAGAAGGAGGTCATCCTTCACCGCATGTTCTTCTTCAGATTCCCACACATACTCATCATAAATGATAGCACAATTTTGTTTCTCAACACCAACTCCATCGACAACTTGATCCTTGTGAACAACAAGTGTGGAGTCCGGAACAGGAGAACACAACACAATACAATCTGGAGGATCAACAAAATGAGAGGACAAAGGTTGAAAAAATGAGACATCGTGACAACCAATAGACATGCAAGCCAAATTTGTGTAGATATCCAAATCAAGTGGGGTGGGAGGATGTGTCATTTCAACATATGGGTGCACACCTTCTCCCACCTCACACTGCAGAGCTAAACCTATTTGATGCGAAGAGGACAGACAATCACTTGTGATAGTGACCTTGTCTCTCTTGGATTTGGTAGCTCTAACAACGAGGTACACTAGGAGGGGTTTGAATGATTATAACACTTGTGGATTTTTAGGTATGTGAAGAATATACTGAAATCTTTCATCAAGAAATTTCCAATCAATTTCATCTTTAAGGATTTGAATGCAAGATTACCAAAGCGTTTATGAAATTTCTCAATGGATTCATCAGGTGCTTTCCGTAATTTTAAATGTTTTTGATTGATTTCTCTATGATTGTATTGATAGAAAGCACATTCCAACTCTCCAATCAATTGATTAAAAGACTGAATAGATGTTGTAGGAAATGTGACACACCATTGCAGTGCGTGCCCTCAGAACATAAATGTGAACAACAAGCAAGTGATGTGATCCTCATGGATTTCATTTCTTTCCCAGAAACACATGAAGGCGACACCATGTATAAGAAAAAATGATCCACTTTCACCATCATACAAGTTACGTGAAAAGTCATTCCAAAGATCCTCCGACACTTCAAAATCATGTTTGTGAGACAGGCATGTCGGAGGTTAAATTGTAATGTTAGTCATGAAATATGTGCAGAGATTCAAAACATACTTTGAGGACTCAGCTTGTCATTTGGACCTCCTTCTAGCACCAGAAATGTTGATGGTGCTAGACCTGCCAACATCTCAGGGGATCTCCCCAGTAAGAAGTCCCAACTAGACCTCAGAACATTCGAAGTAGGAGTCCTAGCAGTGGGTAGTAAATCTATTGCCTTGACTATGATAACACCAAAGCTAAGTGTGATAAAATTTTTGGAAGAAAGTGTGTGACTTTGCAGCAAGTCAAGTGATATTCGTGGGGGTTCTAACACATGGAGGGGAAAAATAAGTGTATCCCTTAGAAGCTTGTAATAATACGTAGCCTGGAAGGAACACAAGGGTTGAACAACATCACAAGCTAGAAATAAGAATAGTCGACAATCCAAAGTGATGGGTTAAACCAACAACACAACTTCAACAAGATTCATACAACCATATAAAAAATAGTTCATACACAAATGAGTAAGTTAAACCACATACATTTCTAAAGTAACCATAGGAATCTAACTACAATTACAACATATGCGTGAAGACATGTTGGCTCTGTTATATTATATAAAAGTGAAATTTCCATCCATACATACAACCATGACAGCCACTAGCCCCAATAGTGGAACATTACATTCAACACCTCCTGCTCCTCCAAAGAGATATACTCGCTCTACATTGTGGAGAAGCCCGGTTCATCACAATACTCTCCAAGCACTCTCTAAGAAACGCCTAGCTAAAATCTTGGCTCCCAAGATCCTGTTCTATGAGTTATTTGGTTCTATTTATTACAAAGGGTGCGTTGACCCTTGACATTTCCCTTTGTGATTCTTAGACTACCCTCATGACTCTTAAACATCATTACATATAACTCTTTACATTACATATGACTATTTTCATTCCACTAATGACACTTGGAATTTCATTTTCCATCATGTTTACAATAATAAAACATTTTCCATATATACCCATGTGGGACAAAATAGGCTTGAGTCATCCATATAAGACAACACTAAGACTCTAACGATTGTGGAAATACCAACTTGTCAACATCTTCTCCGTGATTTTTGGTGACGAACTGATGCCAAGCTTGGTATTGCTTAATGGTCTCCGCGTACTATTTGATGATGTCTTTCTGGAAACAAACTCTTTCCCCCATTATTTATGGGTATATTGACATGGAACCTCTATCCAACACGTTTTGTAACATGTGTAGCTTAGTCCTGAGCACGACCGAACTAGTGACATATCTATGCATGTTCTCCATGCTGACCTGCAAAATCTCCACTGGTGCCCATGTGCATCAATTGATCAAAGTACGCGTCGAGCTCCAGTTGGACTTAGTTCTTTTCTTTGGCTTTGGTGAGTGTTCCAATTGATGGGGTGTCATACTTTCTCACCATAAAATCTAAGTTCCCGAACAACCATGTGTACGAAGCCTCAACATTGGTGATGAGAAGTGGGAGTTCCTCATTGTTCTAGATTAGACTCTGAATGTGTGCTTTGTCCAACTCTATCTGTGACCTCATTATTTTGTACAAGTGAACTGGGGCTCCCTTGTACCCCATTGTTCATGTATGTACATGATCAACAATGACATGTATATATGTGAGTGTTCGCGCTATATTGGTGTAGCCCTGTTGATGACCACATAGATGGATCCCTTCCTTCTGCATGGTGACGAACCTATCATATATTCTCTGCATGACTATCTTAAGTGTCGATACTTCAAAAATTATCACTTTCTTCATATATGTTCTCGTGGATACTATTGATTGTTCTTATTTCTCCTTGGCCGCTTGCAATTCCTTAGCCATGCGCTCATTTTCTGCTATCAAGAACTTCACACTTGAGCTTGTGGCTTCGGCATCAGCCTTCGTAACATCGACCAAGGCAGCTCAATGTCTTCACACATCTAACGCAATCACCCATTCTTTAAAGTGTGCAGGTGATGTATTCTCATCCAGGATGTGCACTCTACATGCCTATACAACTTTGTGTTGTGACTCGTAATTGGCTATGTTGTACACATATGTTCCTAGATTATCCTCAAGGAGAACAATATACCCTGTTCACTTGGGACTTGCTCTGTTGCTGGAGCTAGTGAAGCCTATGGTGTGACCTCGATTGATTTTGGCATGAGGTCAATGTCTTAATTTTGTTTTGGTTGTTCCATCTCTGTGTCCATCGGTTCTACTATCGGTTCATCCTGCTGAGAAATTTCTTGTTCCAGTGGCTGGTCAACCTATTCATCATCTGCTTCTAGTGGATCTAAGTCTTCAACCTATATCGAAAAATTTTGTGTTGTGTGCATGCCTTTTCACTTCCTCCTGTTCCTGTTGTTGATGTGCTTCCTTCTCTCTTTTGCACAACTCTTATTCTTCTTTGAGCTTCTCTTCTACTTCTTGCAACTTCCTCTCTGTCTCTTCCACTCTTTTATTATCTCTTATTTTATGCGCTCCTCTCCTGTCACATTTTTTCCTCTTCACTTCTATATCCAAATCTACTCTCTCAACAAGTGGATATTCCTTAAACTTGTAGCTTTTCTCTACCTATGCGCTTTCGGCAATCTTCCTCTTTCCTTTGTCTTGTGCAGGTTTGCGGCTTATTGCTACTATTGTTGTTGCTCCTTGTGGTGTTGCTACCTTGAGTGATGCTAGCCACTCTAATTCAATTTTGACCAGTTCACTGAGCCTACAGGAGTTATATCAATATCTCCAAGGGTCTTCCTCTGTCCAATGACACACCCCATCGATCCAAGGACAGTACACCCTCGTACAGTGGTCCCTACATAAGCCATTGTAGATCATAAGGATTGAAACTCTTGGTGCCAAACTTAAATTTATTTAAGTCCTCGACCTTGGCATTCGCTTCTATCAAAATCTTGATCATGTATAACCCAATTCGCAAAAGAAGCATAGGCCATGGTGCCTTCTTCTTCCTATGCAATCTAGCTGATAAGCCTGTTGAGATGTGGTATGCAACCTCCTAGATGACCAACTTGTTCATGGAAAAATTCGGCAACAAATGCATAGCATTCTCCACGTTGTACATCCTGATGAAGGTTTCATCGAGTGAGGCGTACCAATCTACAATGTTTAGCAATGCCTCCATTTCTTCCTGGGACATGCAAGGCGGATCATGTTCAAATATCATCATGTATAGAGGGGAAATGAAGTGGTCAGATAGTCTAGCCATGAATCCTCGATAGCTGCATTCCGAGAGAAACTTGTAGTATACGTTCACAACATTCTCTGAAGGTGTATATGCCCAACCCATGCCAGGAAACTGTTGACAAGCATAGATTGCATCGATCAGGTAGGTGGACATGAAGAATTGTACTTGTTGATCCTTTGGCATACTCTAGGCATTCGATACATGCACTTTCAGCTGAAGAGACAACATGTTGAATTAGTTGAAAGTTTTTCCTTCACTTACCAGCTAATCCAACATAACAACCCAACTCTACAAGAAGGTATCCATACTTTGTTGGTCATATAGGTGACATGCAAAGATGACCAAGAGGTTGTAAGCATTCCTGAGTGCCTTTGCCTTGTATATTTGGTTGGGTGTCATCCTAAAATTTGATGGCTCCCTTACCCAACACCTCAAAATGTCTCTTGTGTTCGCATTGCTATTGAGAGTGTAGAATGATGCATCCATCCTATTCACCGGCTACGTAAAATGATACATCTATTGATAATCCTCCATCCTGAAGCAAGAAAGCTCTACTCGACTTACATTGCTCAATATCATCATCTCAGGATTAGTGTGTGAGACAATCCAGTGGATCACATCTGTGCACGGAAAGGTGGGATACATGCATGCAACCTTGTACAATCCTAACTTATGAATATTGACATGGACATGACAATCCTCTATATTCTCCTCAAAGCTGCCAACAAATATAGTGTTGATGTCTTGCCATGAGATCTTGCCATGAGATCTTGATGTCTTTCTCAATGAACAGATGCATGTTTTCATAAACAGGAAAGCTCATAGACAATTGTTCAACCGCATCTCCAATAATGCTTTCAACTGTGTCCTTTGATCCAGCTCTCTTGGAGGCCATGTCACATGTACTACTGAGAAGCTTCTCAACACTTGTTGTACCTGGAGATAGAGAAGACACCCATGGAAAGCTAATGTTAGTTGAAAAACATAGAGCAACTCGAGAATCAATCATGCAGAAAACTGGGTGATTGGTGGGCAAGATTGTGTAGCACTGACTCTAAGAGGCTAGGAGACTGTTAGTTGGAACTATGGATTGTGTAGTCCCAGTTGCCAATGAGGCCTGTTGCTGACTGGAACTATGAAATGTGCAGTCTAGAGAGGCTGAATTTGGACTAGAACTGTGTAATGTGTAGTTCAGCCAAGCTGGGTTGTTGGCTAGAATTACGCATTGCGCAATTCCAGTGGGCAGGACTGGGAACTATCTCCCATAACTGTGCAGATTAATACTAGGATCCACTATGAGGTACCCTCTGCATAATTCCTTGAGACAAGGTAGAACCTTGACTTTCGAGAATGCGCAGTGCATGTTGGGAGAAGCAATATGTGGGCCAAGGCAGCCCAGATCTACCTAAGTGAAACCTAAAAATGAGAAGGACTGAATGACTGTGAAAATATGGTGCAAATCTGAGTGAATAGACATGCATGCAATCCAAGCAAGTGCAGAAATCAGTCAAACGGAAAAACAATGAAGCTTATGAAGAGAGTCGTTGTAATAATGACTATTAGTGCAGAAACAGGGTCATGCATGCGACACTAAGGAAATGGAATGAAAAAATTGAAACAACCCTTATAAAAATTAAAATACACTGAAATGCCAACAATCGTTAAGTAAACAAGGAAATCAACACTCACAAAAACCAAGAAATCAAAAGCAACAAAAAAAGCGGCAAAAGACATGAAAAGAAAAACTTACCCAGGAAAGTTGTGTCAACTATGTCGAGGATTCCTAAATGCCTCGGAAATGTCAGAGAACCAAGATGGAATGTGAAGAATGAGCTCTGAGGCATCCATTTAATAGATTTCTTAGATTTAGGGTTTATGATCCGCATGCCACAAATCTAGGAAAAAACAACACTTGGAAGGAAGTTTCTAAAATCGACTTT
>APFE031029517.1:18246-32067 GCA_000404065.3 Pinus taeda
TTTTTTTCTGGAAATGTTGTCATGCATGCAAGGAAGAATTGCGTTGTTCTAGACAGAGTCGGGCAACCTACCAGCACATGCAATGGACAACCACTGAGGGGAATCTTCTGCATTGTTTCTAGGCTTAGTGGTCAAGGTTGGTTGGCCTACTCTGCACATTTCTAGGGAGCAATGTTGACAGACTGCTCTGAGAAATTTTCCAAAGCAAGGTTGCTTGGTCTACTCTACACATTTATGAGGAGCAGTGCTGATAAATTGGTCTGCACAATTTCTGAGTGCAGGGCAGCTGTTGGGCTACTCTGTGCAATTCCTGAGGATAGGACAGACTTCCCTGGTAATGAACAGTTTCCCATACATCACAAAGACTGGTTGTGAACCAAGTGCTCGGTCAGATTGCAGTTAGTCGACAGAACGAGTATGTGAATACAAGTTGCTAATAGAAAGATAAAATCAAATGAAACACAAGTACCTAAATAGTACAAGATGGATGCTAAGATTTCAAGGAGGGAGACTCCAAAACGAAGCAAAGGAAAAATTTTGGTGGGTGGTTGTAGCTGCTACAACAGGTCCAAAACCCTATCCCTAGAAGATAGAGAACCAAAAGGTTTATGGATCCTAAGGTTATTTTTTGGTACATCAACTTCTTGGGGGTGCAACGTTTCCATACTATATCCCTTAGGGGTGAATAGTAGCTCATTGGAAATATTTATCCAAGCACTACAACTTTTAACTAGGGAAGGGGCGTGTTATGGCAACCCAAACCCTCCAAATTTCCAAAAAACATCATTCATGGCCTCAAAACGGCCCTAGAAATTTGGTTACCAAAACCCATAAAAAAATTTCCAAGAAGATAATGAATCATTGAGTTAGTGGAATAGGTGGGTGTCTACCAATATCCACCTAGATTAGGAACTCCTTACTATAAGGGTGGATCCTTGTATTATTTTTAGGGATTATTCATGTAAACCATGGAGAATATATAAATATTTTACTCATGAAATTTTTAATAATGTGGATGTTCAAATTATTTCCATGGATATTGCACTAGCGAGTTTGTTAAAACAAATCTGATAAAAAGTATACTGAACTTTGAAATCTATAACTGTTATTTTTTCCTTAGATTTTTGGATTTATTAAGTTGTGATTTCTACTTATTCATCTGATATATATAAATTTGGACCATGGAGAACAAATAAAAACAATAAATCACTCACAAACCACAATAACACTAATATATGACTTGGGAAACCATCTTGGGAGAAAAAATAGCTAGAGGATGAGACAAATATACTCTCTCCTTCTCTAAATGGAAATGGTGCAAATGCAAATGAGTGAGACATATTGCTTGTGGTTTTCTATAGAAAATAAGCACTCTCTATCCTACCCTCTCTCTATTTACTCTTAAATACTTTGCTCTACTATGGAACAAAATGCATTAAATAGAATGGAACCCATTTTCCTCCTAGTGGATTGATTATAACACAACCTAATAGCGAACTAGGGGTTAAATTTGACCCATTCAACCCTTAATATGAGTTAAAACACAACCCTTATAGATAATTTTTCATAAGAACCATTTGGCGAGCTATTTTCCATGAATAATGGGGGACGACATGGCATCCTCTCAAATTATGGTGGTCAGTCATGACAGGTCAAACTTTGAGAGGCATATCCTTTGTGTATGAAATCTAATTGATTTGATTTTTGAAATGTTGTAAATGTATTTGATTTTATAATAGTAATAAGGGGTTCCACACTTAAGAAGCAAAGTTTTACTCCCCAAACTAACCTCATTTAAGGCCTCAAACTAGCCCTAAAAAGTTTAGGACCCCAATTCTCTAAATTGGGTATTGTCGCTAAAACTACTCCTATAAGTTGATTTCTCTAACATTTTCACCTTGAAAGAATTGATATATATGAAAAGGAATATAATGATCAAATATGGACCATACGTCCTCATTTTGGAGGATTTCCATATCCAAAATATTTTACTAAATGAGGTGAGTAAAAATTTCCTCTACCTTCATCCAAGAGTACCATTTAGCCTTGGTTGGAAGTTGTCTTTTCAACCCAATCTTTCCAAATGTCATGTTATCCCTATCATGTATTTATATACCTCTTCTGCAAAAATCTATCATATTTCAACTCTTCTTTAGTATCTGGGGTTAAATATTCTATAGAAGGTATGACCTACTACAATTCTTGATACAACATGGAAGGCTCATAGTGTTTCATATTTTCCACATTCACCACTGAGAAAATGTGCATTTATGGGGGTATATTGAGTCTATAAGAATTATCACCTATATTTTCTATTGTTTGGAAAGGACCATATCACAGAGGCTTTATTTTCTTACCAGTTTCTTGTAGCCTCTCCTTTTTCAGCTATAACCATACTTTATCTCCCACTCTAAACGAATTTTATATTATGTGTTGATCATTCCTAGTCTTATATTTCTCTTATGACTTCTTCATCATATTGTATAATTATAGATGGATTTACTAGTCTTATCAACAAATTTCTCTACCCTTAAGGCATCCCTTGTGAGATCCTCTCTCGCTTCTCTTTTCTTCCTATGTGTAATATTCAAAGGTGAAGGTCGAAAATACCAAAACAAGTTTCAAATGGGGGCATACCAATAGAAATGTGTACTTCCCTGTTATAATATCATTTTGCATATATCAACTTTTCATCCCAAGTCTTCAAATACTTTTGATTGTAGCCCCTTAAAAGCTACACTAAAGTCATGTTGACTACTTATGTTTTTCCATCTATATATGGATGGAATGTTGTAGACCTCTTCAATTTAGGTCCCATCCTCTCCCACAATGTAGTCCAATATGAAATTAGAAATCTTGTGTCCCTATTTGAAATTAATATCTTTGGTATCCCAAAGTCAACCTAGACATATGTAAAGAACAATTTTTCTACTTCTTTCCCATTGATGGTCTTTTTATAGGGCATTAAAATTCACATCTTGATGAACCTATTGACTACCATGAACAAGTAGTTATGCCCCTTCCTAGTTGTTGGTAAACCTCCCACAAAATCCATGGAAATTATCTCCCAAGGATGATCAGGTATAGGTAAGGGATGGTATAGACCATAATTCCTATTAGTAGGCTTTCTGATACAACAATTCATACATATTTTTGCAACCTTGGCTAGTATACATAACTCTATAAGGTTGCCACTATTTTCCCTACACCAAAATACCCCACAACCTTGGAGGTGTGAGCCTCCTTAAAGTTATCATCCTCTGCATATATCTATATGTGTGCATCATGGATGAAGGAATTTGTATACATTAGAGTTCCCAAATATGTGATATTTGATGTGGGTGGCCTTGAAACCATTTCATCCAACTTTTTGATGTTTCCCTCCTCATACTTCATCACTAAATGAAACTATTATAAACTCCATTCACATGTAATACTTGGTTTTTTGTAACTTACTCTTGTCTTACAATACTATAGAAATTGGTGACCAATATGGAATAGAGCTTCTTATTTTTTGGTATGGTATTTGAGAAACACCCCATAGAACAGTTTAGAATGGTAGCATGTAGGCCTTCCTCCATGCATCAATACTTCTCCTATAGCATACCCACTCAAATATGTCTCCATTTCAAATGACTACTACAAGTTTGGTAATGCAAGAACCAATGCTTGACTAATTATTTTATTTAACTCCTCAAAGGTCTTCTAGTGACTCTTTACCCATTGGAAACCCTTTCCATTCATTGTTATGGTGTGAAGTGGTGCTTCTATTGTTGAAAGTGAGCCCATGATTTTACATAGGTATTGTGCTACCCCAATGAAGCTCTTAACCTTAGAAACATTGGTAGCAATTAGAAACTTCATGATGGCTTCCATATTGGTAGGATTTATCTTTAGCTCTCCTCCACCAATCACATATCCTAAATACACTAAATAATACTATGAAAAATCACATTTCTTGATATTTTCAAGTATTTGGTGTTTTTTTAATGTCTGTAGCACATACATGAAATGTGAGATGTGTTCATATTAGGTGGCACTGTATGCTAGTATATCATCGAAATAAATAATAACAAATGCATCTAGAAAAGGGTGCATTATGTCATTTGTTAAGCTCATGATTTTATTTTGTGTAATGCACAAACCAAATGGCATGAATTACCACGCATACAATCGTTCTCTAGATTTGAAGGTGGTTTTCTAGGTATCTTATTTTTTTACTTGCACTAGGAGATACCCTGATTTTAAGTCCAACTTGGTGAAGTATTTTTCTTGGTGCAACTGGTCCAATAAATAATCTATCCTTGATAGGGTTATTTTTTCTTGAGTGTGATTTTGTTTAACTCTCTATATTCAATTCATGTTCACATAGTCCCATTCTTCTTTGGAACAATTGTGCTGGGTGGCCCACATGATGAGGTATTGGGTCAAATAACACCCTGCTCTAGTATTTCTTCCATAATGAACTGCATATTTAGCTCAATGTTTAGAAATGAAAAGTTTAGAAATAATTGCATCTCATACTCTAGTTTCCTATTGTGTGGTAGCCCTTTCAGATCCTAGAACACTTACATGTATGCCTGTAGAAACTCTTCTATTTGTTATCTCTATTATTTAGTGCACCATCCAAGGATGCCTTTAGTCTCATTGACTCTTCTACAAATTAATTTCCTCTTTAAAATTGTTGCTGTGTTTTCTTCTTAAATGGGTATGAAAAGAAACCACTTTAGATTGTGGATGACAAATAGACCTAACAATGAAAATGGATGCTAAACATTGTAGATCTGTACCAAATGATAGAAACAAAATCTGTCAAAGCCCTTATTTATGCCACAATCATAGCTAAACAACAAAATGGAATAGTAAAATAAGTGCAAGTAACTCCAATAATCCAATGGAAATCAAATATATAAAGAATATATTTTCTTAAACAACACCTATGAAGGGAACAAATAATGTTACCAGTCCCCCTCTATGGGATGGGTTCTTGGCTATCCTCAAATTTCTTCAACTTTTGTAGAGTCTCTATCCTCTATAATGTGTAAAAACAAGCAAACAAAACATTTGAGCTCAATGAAAACTCAAATGGAAAATAAAAATGGTGGGTTTTACA
Organism: Pinus taeda; assembly: GCA_000404065.3. NCBI lineage: Eukaryota > Viridiplantae > Streptophyta > Pinopsida > Pinales > Pinaceae > Pinus > Pinus taeda. The sequence continues at coordinate 23,360 of APFE031029517.1, forward strand.
CATTATAGAAGAGAGAGACTCTACAAAAGCTAAGGACATTTGAGGATATCCAAGAGAACTTCCCATAGAGGGGGACTAGTAACATTATTTGTTCCCTTAACATGTGTTGTTTAATAAAACATATTCTTCATATATCTAGTTTCCATTGGATTATTGGAGTTACTTGCACTTATTTTACTATTCCATTTTGATGTTTAACTATGATTTTGGCATAGATCAAGGCTTTGGCAAGTTTTGTTTCTATCATTTGCTGCAGTTATACAATGTTTAGTAACCATTTTCATTGTTAGGGTTGTTTTTCATCCACAACCTAAAGTGGTTTCTCTTCGTACACGTTCGACAAGAAAACACAACAACATTTTGGCGACTCCACTACGTTTTTAATTTTGATCCGAAAACCTAGGTGACCTTTAGTTTTCATCTTAGGATTTTCTTTTTCAGTCTCTTAATGTTGTTTACTAGCTTTTCAACCCTAGATCAGTCAAATTTCTAACTTCTGCAAGTTTTCTGTTCTTTTCTGTAGTCACAGGAACCAACTGCGACAGAGATGAAAAAAAAATTGAGACTTGCTGGCCGAGAATCGAGGAGAAGAAATCGCACTTTTCTTCCCCAAAAGTGTGATTTGGAGGTCCATAGCGCACTTTCTGGCTTAAAACGTGTGATATCCGAAGAATCAGGTCAGTGTCTGTGATTTTAAGTTTTCTAGGATTTTTTCTGATCTATTTCTAATTTTTTCCGAGAGTTTTATGTTGGGTTGGTTGACCATTGTCTCACCCCACTTAGGCCTTGATCTACTCTGTTTTGCTCATTGAAGTGGAATTTATCCCCTTAGGGCTTCTATTATGCTTCCACCTTTATAGGAGGAGTTTAGTTGAGTAAGAAGTATGAGTTTTCGCAGATCTTTTAGCCATATTTTCTAGATATGTAACTTCATGTTTCATATCTTCAAATATAGGTTGTTTCCATCCAAAGTTTCATCTTAAACCTTGTTCGGTCATTTGCCCTAGGGTCTCAATGGTTGCCCTAGGTTTCACACCCATCTCCCTATCTTTTTGTAGCGATTTTCCTCTCTAGTTTTTTGTTATTGTTGCACCACTTTCCACTAGCATGGTGTCATTTGATCCTAGTCACACTGACACTTAGATATCTTAGCCTTTTTTGTGCATTTTTAGTTGATTTCACCATCAACCAGCAAAGTGTTTGCAAAACCTAGTTTGGGTGGAGTTTATAAAGTAGATTTGCTATCTATTTTTTGTTTTCAATTTCAGTTTATTTCAGCAATATTTTTCTTTTTTCAAACACAATCTAGGCTTAATTAATAAACACACGTGCACACACAAGCATACCTTAAGCGAAGGGTTCTTGGTTTCCACTGCCAAGCCAAGACTTAACTTAATTTATTTATCTCCCCACATAGACACAAAACATCTTGTTGATCTCCCTTCACCATTTCCATGTCACCTGTGCCTTATAACCATTGTGACACTAAGGCATTTGTTATTGAGACTCTTAGGCCTTCATCCCCAGTTTCCACTTGCATATTACTCTTCCCTGCACGGTTCGAGTTCATAGTCTGCTGAGTCACCATACTGACTCTTCTTCTAGTTCATTTGATTCCTCATTTTATTCTGAGCCTCCTTCATCGCATACCATCATCATGTCAGGACCCACTACAGGTGCAGGAACCCAACCTGGTGTTGGATCTAGTTCTACCCCGATGGTCACATATAGTGCAACCATCTCAGGAACCATTCGAGAAGATCCCATGCTACCTTTCATGGTTGGGTTAAGCCTCCCGAATTTTAGCCAGTTGATCAATGACCCTACACACCAAAATGTTGGTTGGCCAAATATGCCGACTAAGCTCCCCTCCGACATTCCCAAGTTTGAGGGTAATATTGGATAGGACCATACCAATCATGTCTGCTCCTTTCATATGTGTTGTTCATCCAATTCCATCACCAATGATTCCATTTGTCTTTGGTTATTCCAACGCACGCTCACTAGAGATGTTGTGAAGTGGTATGTGGACCACCCCACCGCCTCTCATTCCATTTTTGTGATGCATGCTAAAGTGTTCCTCTCATATTTTCAGTTACCTCTCAGATACGACATTGGTACGGAGCTCTTGAGCATATTCTGTCTGTCCTCTCCCACCTATCTTTTCAATCATGTCCAGGAACGGCGTAGAAGGAGGAGCACGTTTCATGCTCTGCCCTTCAAAGACCATCTCTACCTCGATTGGTTCCTTGGGAATCTTTTAGCACCTATTGCCAAAGATGTCACATATCATTTTCCTTAGATATAGGAAGAGGCTCTCCAAACTTCTATGGGATTTGACTTGATTTATGCTCAATCTGGTTATGTCTATACCATTATACCAGACCTCCCCAATCCTGGTGGTGCCAATGCACTGAGCGCATATCATGTTTTTGAAGATATTGTTGGAGCTATTTTACATCGGTCACCATATACTCAGCAAATTTATGGCTATCCACAAGGGGGCACCAGTTCCTCTAACGCTTATGCCCCTCCTGCTAACAACGTGTACTCAGTATAAAGCACACTTTATGCATTTCCCCAACCACATCAACAAATGTTAGGGCCAGCTAGTGCTCAACTTGTCTACCAGACCATTACCCCTTCACCATCTTATACATATGTACCATTGAGTGCTCTAGCCCCTCAGGAATTAGAGCCGCAACCTCCCATGCATCCCTAGCCCCAATAGCCACCACCCCCTCAGGGTCCAGTGATTGCACAGCAGAGTGTGACCAATCCCCAAAATTCGAAGAAAAATAATATGGGGAAAGGTAACAAAGATAACCAGGGTAACCAAGGTCAACAACCTAATGAATCCTAGCAGAACCAACCTAACACTAACAACCAACAAAAGGGAGACCATCCCAAGTAGAACAAGGCTATTTGTACGAATAAGCCTTGTTCATGTTTTTGTGTACATGGCCATTATACTCATGAGTGTCCCATCTTACACCAGATGTGCCAAATGTGGGAAGCTCAAGCAACTTCTTAAGGTCAACTGCCCTTATAGCAACCACCTTAGAATCCAAGGCCATCTCAACTAGTTGTGCTCACAAATCCTTTCCCTCAGCAAGGATTTGTTTCTACTCAACCCCAGCAGGATCAAGCAGCCCATCTTCCCCAACCTTCTAGTCCTGATGACTACCAAATCCTCATGATCAATTCTAATGAGGTCAATACCTCTGATGTCAACTTGCAATCTTGTTTGCACCAATATGACAATCCATCAGCTTTGTCTGCCATTGAATCCAAAACCAAAGAATCTACTGAGCCTCTTATGACACCAAAACCTAAAGTTGATTCAATCCTTAAGATCCCAAAGGGACCATTACGTCGTAACACAACTTCTAACTGAGATTCCCATACATACAATATAGTAGATGACTTGGCACAGTCCCTTGTTATCATGTCGACGATGGAAGTCCTCTAGTCGTGTCCATCTCAAAAGATAGCTCTACTAACTGCCTTGGGCGTAGTAGAACCTTCAGACGATCATTTTATTGGCTTCCCTATTAATACATCAAAACATCCTCCATTACCTTCATCCATTACTTTCTAGGTAAAATTGGCCTTACATGGTGTACTTCGATCCATCTAGTACATTATGGCAAGATGATCAATTTTTTTTTATAACAAAAATAGCAAAAAAATAATTATGTCTAGAATATATTAGTTTCTTTGATTGGTTAGCACTTACTAGTGGAATCAATACTTTTCCTTGTGTGTGCTGATGGTGAAGAATTATTTTTCCTTGATGAGGTGTTATTAGTTGTCTCTCTACATGAATATTTCATCTTAAATGTACATATAGGTACTCCCAAACAAAACTCCACGTACATCAAGTATAACTACACCTAATTCTACTTCATTAATAAAATTAGCACTTATAGAAAATTTTATTTTATGATCTTTTGGTACCTTGATTTTTGCATCCTTATATAACCATCCCAATGGATATGGGATTCAATGATATTGAACTTCTAATTCAACTTTGTTGACTAGCTTTGCTACAATGAGACTCTCATGTGATCTCAGGTCAAATAGAGCATCAATTTAAAATTTTCTTCTTGACTGGTATCTTTATATGGAAGAGTTGTTCATCTCCTTCTCTTCTAGTTTCTAAAGGATACTTAAATTCACCCCCTTTTGTATTTATTTGAATATTATCCTCTTTTCAATGTCTGATTTACTTTCCACCTAATTGCTTAAATCTATGGCCATGATATTTTTCTTCTTCTTTTCCTTCTTTTGGTTCTTTGTGTTTGAGTTTTGGATGTAGTTTCCAACAAGTTTCCTCTATCTGACCATCACTATTATAATGGTTGTAGTGGTTGTTGGTATATTTACACTAGTATGATGTTGTTTTTATCTTCTTTCCCTCCCCCAATTTCAATTTCTTGTTCTCTTCTTTGGAGGCTTCCTGTTGTTTTTTCTACTTTGAACCACTTGACTACCTTTCCTTATTGCTTTGTTTTCCAGGTACTATGCTTAAACACAAGCCTCATCCATAGTCTTAGGTTTGAATAACATCAATTGATTTTGCATATGTCTATGAATACCCACAAAGTACATGAGTATTACATCTATGTTCTTGGGAGAGATACTAGACATTATTGCCTTCTTTATAAATTATATGGTGTACTCTTATACACTCTTCCATTATCTCTGACTAAAGTAATTACACTAGATATAGTGGTCCTATACATACCCAATAGGGTAGATTTAATAATTTATGAGAGTACTAAAATCCTACCACTTAGTCATTGGAGGATCCCCCTCCATCTTTATCATTTTTCTATGGATTCGCTAATAGGTCAAGGCATCTCACTCTAGTTTCATATGAGAAAAATAATTTTTTGTTCCTCCTCTATGTGATGGAAACTAAAGTAAACCTCTAATTTTTGCAACCAATGATTTCATTTCAAATAATAAATATCATATTTAGATGACTTGATATTGAAATTCACGTCCATCTTGAACCTAGATTGTGAATGTTCCATGGAACTTGAACTAGGTTATTTTTTTCAGTTTCTTTCTTAGATTCCTTTATTTCTTATACAACCCTCAATTATCCCTTTGATCTAACTTCCAAGTTGTAATGTTCATCTTATCTTATTACAAGATTGTTTTCTAGAGCCACCATAAGGAGGTTCATAATACAACTAACATCTATGACCTACTCTTCCAAACTTGTGAATCTCTCTCCCAATCTTGATGGTTATTAAAACTAGATTTATTACCCATGGATGGGGTTTTATGAATTTCTACTTAAACTGACGTGATCCTTGAAAATCCCCAAAATATACCCAAACAAACCTACTCTAATAGCAATATTATCTCTAAGATATTGTGGATATTCATCTGGACCATTTGTCACAATTGGTGTGATAAATAAATATACTAAAATTTGAAATATATATTATGAAGGTTAAATTTTCATTATATTTTTGGATTTATTAAATTACCATTTTATGCTTATTCATTATGTGTGTGTGTGGAAAATAGATAATAGGAAAAAATAAACAACCACTCACAAATCACAATAACACCAAGATATGACTTGAGAAACCCTTTCAAGAGTAAACCTAGTTGGAAGGTGAGGCTTCTTTTCTCTCTCCTTCTCTAAATGGGATTGGTGAAAATACCAACGAGTGAGACCTATAGCCTTTCAAATTCTATAGAAAATAAACCTTATCTACTTTTTCTCTTTCTATCCACTCTTAGATACACTTATCTACTATGGAATAAAATGCACTTTCATAAAATGGAACATGTTTTCCTCCTAGTTGTTAGGTTGTAACACCACTCATTGGCAAAATAGGGGTTAAATTTGACTTATTCAACCATTAATATGAGTTGAAAATTCACCCTTATAGAGTCTTATTTGTAAGGCCCATGTTGCTATCCCATTTTCTAGGAATAATGGGGGATGATCTAGCATCCTCTTGAATTATGTTGGTTAATCACAATAGGCCAACTTCCGAGAGGCATATATTTTGCATCTAAACTTTGATTGATACGATTATTACACCATTGGCAATTGATTAAGTGTAGGATAATTATATGGGTGTGGAACATAAGTAGAAAAGTTGTAGTACCCCCAAAAAAAGTCATTTAGGGTCACAAACTAGCCTTGAAATTGTTTTTACCCAAATTTTCCAAATTGGGTTCTACCACTATAACTACTCCTATAAGTGGATTTTTATGATTTTTCCACCCTAAAAGCATTGATATGGATGAAGAAAATACAGTTATCCAATATATCAAAATTTGGAATCAAAATTCAATATTTGAAAGTACATTTTATGACTAAAATTATATTTAACGCTAAAATGCAATAACAAAATGTGAAACCAATACCTTTTTTAAATTTTTAATTAATTCTTTTTACAATAAATATTTCTTACATATCATGAGTGAAGTAGCATCACATATGTAGTGCTTATGATGTCTCTTATGTGATGTAATTTTCTCTCATATCCATTTTTGTGCTTATAAAACTCTTCCATCGACCTAATGTTGCATAAGAAACATTTTTAATTTTGTTAATTCTCATTGAAAATTATTCTATACTTCCCAAAAATATATTAACAAGGTTTTAGTTCCCCATGGCATTGAAAATATGGTTGTGAAAAAGAAAACAACCTATTTTTCTAAAGGTCTTTTTCTACCCGTAGTTGATATTTTATTTGGTTAAAATTGTTAATATCATTTGAATTCACTATTTGTGAAATTATATGAATGTGTTCTTATTGCAAAAAAGAGCTCCTTACGGATTGGTTCATGTGCCAAGCTGACACCCCGGTTTTGCGGACCCTTCAACATTATTGAGAGGATTGGGCTAGTAGCTTATTGACTTGCACTACCTCTAACAGAGAAAGACCGTGATGTTTCCATGTGTCATTTCTTAAGAAGTATGTTGAATATGTTGATTATGTGAATGACTAGTCTATATTACAAGTGGAACCAGATGGGGAATTCCAGTCGGAGCCTCAGTGTATGTTGCAGAAAATGGTGCTCACGCTTCAGAAATGAGAAATCGAACAAGTTAAAGTGCAATGGAAGCATTTTTGGCCCGATGAAGCTACATGGGAGAGGGTAGATCAAATGCATGCTATGTATCCTTCATTATCTGCTAGTTGAGGCAAAGAAATTTTGGTATGTTGTTTTGGTATATGTTTTGGTACATGTTTTGGTGATGTTTAGTATGTTTACATATGTATACGAATGTAAATATCGCCATGAGCTATGTTATAAAGCTCCAATAAGAGGTATGGTTGTCATGTCATTATGATGTTCTTTTTGTTACGTTTTCATGTTGGTTGCTTCTCAACAAGTTGATCATTGTAAATATTGCAATGAGCTAAGTTATAAAGATCTATCGTCAATATGTTTTTCTTACAAAAGTCTTGTGGTTACAGGTGTTGTTAAACACCGAGGACGGTGTTCCCCCAAGGGGGAGCCATGGTTGATGGGACACTTATTCCAAGTTGAATGTTGGGCAAGAAATCCTAGTGTGGGTGTTCATTGGGTTATTAATGGCTAAGTAAATTGGAAAAGGAAAAGGCTAAGGATTTGGAAAGGAAAATGGCACTTTTGGTACATTTATTTACCAAAATAATGGAAATTAGGGGAAAAGGGAGGTGAAAGGTCATAGGTAGAATTTGAGGAAATTGAAGGAAAATAATGGAAAAATAAGAAAATAGAGGGATCATTGATGAAAAGGCTTTTGAGGATCAGTTGATAACCTATTTTTAGTTCAGTTTTGGAGCTCTATCATTTCCTCTCTCTCTCTCTCTCATTCTTGGACACTTAATTTTTCCTTGGAGCACTCTTGGAGGGTGTGGCTACTTGGATTTTTGGAGAAAGAAGGAAAATGAATAAGAGGAAAGTGTAAGAAGACAATGAGATCAACAACTACAACGGGTTTTTCTTTCACGTACCGAGTTGCATATATGTTTTTCTCACTAGTTTTGGCATGCATGGCATATGCATGTGGTTTATTGGTCATGATCTATCACTATGTTGAAGGCCCCGAAAATCGGGTCAACAACAAGGGGGATACCCGCCCAGTCCGGACCTTGGTTGGCAGCTCCTTATCTATTTGGTATAGCAGGTCCGACTGGGGATCTGGAGCCAGTTTCCCAATTCAGTGTGTGTGTGTGTGTGAGAAAGAAGGGTGTTTCTGTTCGGACTGGAATACTTCTATCTAATCTAATGCTATGCTATGTATTCTAATAAACAGAAAAAACATCGAAATTTATGCTAACCCGGGGCGTGATCTTTCTTCTATGCGATCTAAAAAGATTTCATACAATAACTAGTAATAAAGATCATTCAGCTATCATAAGAAAATAATTTGATAAAGATGAGCTACTTCGTATAAGAAGTTAGACAAACAACTGTTAAAACTTATCGCATAAATGAGCTATTCATACACTAAACATAAACAAATAGTTATCACTGTACAAAAGTGCCAAATGATAACTCAGACATTCATGTTGTAACATATAAATAACTAAAAATTGAATATCGCTTTAACGCACAAGCAGAAATGGTTAAGAGATAAAAGTACCATTTATAACTAGTCCTACTCATGAGCTTCAAGCAATGATTGATTTATCTCTCCTTGATTTAACATCTACTAAGAGTACAGAAGTGCAACA